>SAUA01000089.1:0-138616 GCA_004335185.1 Phoma sp. RAV-16-625
CCTCCACCGAACTGATAACCCCCTCCACCTTCCCCTTCAGCGACCTAATCCCCACATGGGCCACCTTCAACCCCAACACCAAAAACGGCGCAACGGGCTCCGTCTTCTCGAGCGGACACCACGGTGGCTCCGGCGGCAAGAAACTCTCAGACTTCAAGACCTTCCGCCTGGCCTGTTGTCTGGAGTTTGTGGACAAGGAGGTCGATGGCATGAGGTACAGGGTAAGGTGTATGAATGTTTTCACCGTCGATTCGAATCAGTGTACTACGCATCGGAAGACTATTTATAAGGATGGGCCGAATAGGATTTATACGCTCATGAAGCGGGGGGAGGTGGGGGATTGGGGGATGCTGCGAGATGCTGAGGCGGTGGTAAGACCATGTAGGGCGGCGGAGTGGCGGGCGCAGCAGTACGTGCAGGATGGGGCGGCGGAGCGGCTCGATGAGGTTGCTGCCAATATAGAGGGGTTGTTTAGAGCGGTGAATGCGGTGAATGCCAAGGTGCGGTTTGATGAGAAGCTGGAGTCGGATGTCGGAGGAGGCGTTGTTGTCGACGATAAAGGTAAGGGTGGTGTAGGCGGTAAGAAGGGAGGTAAGTCTCGCTGGAAGAGCACTCAGCTGCGGCCTATCTCTGAGAAGTAGCGGGTGACAGGTAAGTTTAGAGTGGTTGTGTGTACCAGTGGAAAGGTAAGGTATCTTAGACCTTTAAAAACCGAAGCTTTTGTCTAGAGAGCAGAAACGCTTTATTGAGAAAGCTCAGAGCTTAGCAGTGAAGGCGAAGTAGGAAGGGGGTGGCTTTGTGAGGAAGGTAAGATGTTCACTATTGGGATTCCGAGATTTTCCTCGAAGAACCACGCAAAAGGTGTGTACTCGCTGTAAAATCAGGTATCAAACTCGATCTATCAGTTGACTGTTGGCGAACAATTTAGTGCGGTAGGAAGACATTCAGATACGTCATCTCCGACGGAAAAACACCAGCAGTAGTTCCATCAGTCTTTATTTCTTTTACTAGAGAGGCCCAACTACCACCCAGCCATCTACTTGGTATACAGCTTCTGCAAATGCTTCGCAATAGTCGTGAGCTGAATATTACTCGTCCCCTCGTAAATCGCCCCAATCTTACTATCTCTGAAGTACTTCTCCGCAAGCCCCTCACGCACAAAGCCCATACCGCCCATCCACTCAACCGCCTGCCCGCTAACCTTACCCGCGACCTGCGAAGCGTACAGCTTGGCCATGGCGGCGTCCATGACGAAGTCCTCGCCGGCTTCCTTCTTGCGGGCCGCGTTGTAGACGAGGGCGCGTGCGGCGCATATTTCGACCCAGGCTTGTGCGAATTGATGCTGCATGCCTTGGAATTCGCCGATTAATTGGCCGAATTGCTTGCGGTCGTTCCAGGCGTAGCTGGGTGTGTTAGTGGTGTGGTTGAGGGTGGAAAATAGGGGGATGTGAAAACGTACCCAGCTGCGTTCTCAAATGCACCCAATGCCAGACCGGTCATCTGCGCGGCAATTCCAATACGGCCCTCGTTCAGCAGGCCGATGGCGTACTTGTACCCCTGACCCTCCTCGCCGAGCAAGTTCTCCTTGGGGATCTCGACGTCGTCAAAGTTGATGACGCAGGTGCTGGAAGCCTTGATACCGAGCTTCTTCTCCTTCTTGGCGATGCTGAAGCCCTTTGTGCCCTTCTCGACAATAAAAGCCGTGATGCCCTTGTACTTCTTCTCCGGGGCGAGGTTCGCAAACACGATGAAGAAGTTGGCTTCGACCGAGTTTGTGATCCACATCTTGCTTCCGCTGATCTTGTACCCGGTGTCTGTCCTCGTGGCCTTTGTGGCGAGTGCAAAGGCGTCTGAGCCGGAGACGGGTTCGGAGAGACAGAAGGAGCCAACGGTGTTTGTTGCCAGCTTGGGCAGGTACTTCTTCTTGACTGCCTCGGACCCCCACTTGATAATGGCTGTGTTTACGAGGGTGTTGTGCACATCGCACATGACACTCACACTGGGGTCGACGCGTGCCAGCTCCTCGATGGCAATGATGGCGCTGGTGAAGTTCATACCGCTGCCACCGTACTCCTCGGGGATCTCGATACCCATGAGTCCTTGCTCAAAGAGCTGCTCCACCACAGCCGGGTCCATAGCTTCGGCTTCGTCCATTTCGCGCGCCTTGGGCAGGATGACCTCGGAGGCGAACTTGGCAACCGCCTCACCCATCATGGCTTCGGTTTCCGAGAGGTGCGTGATGGGCGTAGGAGGGATGTCGGTGATGTCGACCGAGGCGTCGCGGCGAGGGGTGGTTGCGGAGAGGCATCGTATTCTGTTGTGTGGGTTAGATTTGGTGTTTGGGGGAGCTCTGTCGGAGAACATGGCATACTGTGGGGTGGCGCGTGAGACGGCAGGTCGCAGGGAGCGGCGCGAGGAGGCTGTCGCTGCGCGGGCCAGCGGCCTGAGTGTTCTGGAAATCGACGACATGATGTGTAGTGCAGTGTGACAGCAAGAATTCACAATTCACAATGCAGAAAGAAAAACAAGAGCAGAGGATGTTGGATGATGGCTTGAGCCGAGGCAGCGCAGCTCTGCCGATTGGAGCCGGTTCAGTCTGGGGTCGTGGGGAGCATTCTTGGCACCAAAGGACCCGTTCGCAGGAGCTTCATTGGCTGCCAGATTAGCATGTGACGCAGCACGAACTCTCTCATCACCGCCAGTCCATAACTTGTCGACACAAGAGGTCTGGCTTAAAGGTCGTCAAGGGAAAGCGCTTGCTAGGGCCGATGCATCTCCGAACCAGAGTAGCATAACTCATCGCCACGGCGCGTGCAACTGTTCACCGCACTCGGGGACGGAATAGTACCGCGATGCAGCTATGGTCGATGACGATGGCTTCAACACTAGACCTGCCAGCCAGGGTCCAGCGTTCCACCGACTAAGACAACGAGTTGTGCCGATTCGAGTGGACAGATCCAAGGCTAGCTTCGCTGTCTTGTATTTGGTACATGGCACGTCGCAATGTTTGATCTACATCACCACGCATCACGGCCATTCCACGTCTCGCGCGCATTCCTGCCTCCTGTCGATCACAAGGATTGGTACGGTTTCCATGCGTCTCATTACGGCAGGATCAAAGTATCGGTGGTATCAAGGCATCAAGCCGTGTATTGTTGGACCAGGAAAATTAGCTATAGCCTTGGTTTGAGTACATGAAAGCAAGGGTATATGAATCAGAATCTAGACCGCGAGAGAAAGGAGGATGAAAAGAGGGAAGGAAATCGATCGTGACAGTGACATGAACATCTACGCACACCTGCGCCAACGCCCTGTTGTTGGCCGGCTACTGAAACTTCGAGTAAAACTGCAAACTACCAGCACCACGCGCACGATATGCCACCAATTGTGATGTATATCGTCCAGGTACTAGCACCCTCAACCGTTTCTAGACGCGGTTGGTGTGGCTTCCAAATCCAAACTTGCCGCTCTGCATCTGCTTCTTGTATTCCTGGAGCTCGGCAGCCTCCTTCTGCTCGTCGGCGAGGAGCGCGGCGTGTTCCTTCTTGCCTGCGCGACGCTGCTTGATGCAGCAGAAGAGCAGGAGGCACACGAGGATACCAAATACTGCGAGGGAGCCAATAATGATACCGCTCTTGACGCCTGGAGACAGTGCCTTCCAGTTGTTGCGCACGCCAGATGGGTCTTGGATCTCCTTGAGGACATCTGATTTGCTGGTGGGGCTAGCGCTGAATTAGTAATTGTCCCTGAGGTAGCATGAATGGGAACGTACTTGATAACCTTGACCTTCTCGTACGAGCCGCTGGAGTCCATGTCCTCCCAGCTGTACTCGGCGCCTTGGGTGTAGTCCTTGGCATAGATGGTTTGCACCGTCATAGTGAAGGGGCCCTCCTTGAAGTCGGTTTCACCTCCAGCCCACTCCACGACACCAGGATCGTTTTGGTTGACGTCGCCGCCGGCCCAAATACCCATGCGGATGTTCATCGGTGTCTGCGGGTAGTTCTTGCCGTCAAGAGCGTCCTTGGGGAAGAGCTCACGAAGTACCTTGTCGTCGAGAATCCACTGAATGCGTTCCTCGGTCCAGTCGATGGTGTAGTTGTGGAATTTGTCCTGTGGCGCGTCCATCTCGTACTCTTTTCCGCGGTCGAATGACGTCGTATTGCCCTTTCCAAAATAATTTGTCAATGCGTGTGTGTCGTTGGAGCCGAGGAATTCCCAGTCGATCTCGTCGAGGGCCTCGGACTGCAAAATTGCAGAGGAGACAATGCCCTTGCCCTTGGCGGCCTTCATGACGACCTCGAAGCGGCCGAACATCATGTAGAACTTGGACTGGACCATGGGCGAGTCACCCGAGCGCTCAACAGTGAATGTGGCTCCCTTGGCATCCTCGCTCCAGTCGATTGTGCCTTGGTTCTGCTTCTTCCAGATCTTGCCGTCGCTGGAGATGCCCGTCTTGTTCCAGTAGAAGGTCGCATTGCCGCCAAGAGCTTGCATGTTAGGACAACCGGTCGTGTTGAGCGGGTTGCACGCAGTATGGGTCTGTGCCCATGCCGTTGGAAGCACGCTCGCAAGCAGTGCGAGGGTGGGAAGTGTGAAAGATTTCATTGTGCTGGTGGACTTGTAAATCCGATCAGATATCGCGATTGGAAGGAGTGTGTTGCACGTAGACCAGACGCGCAGTCGCAGCAGTAAGAAGGAATGACGTGTTGGTGAATGAGTGGACTCTCGCAGGGAGAAAGAGAAGGAGGGGAAATACGAGCAAAGGGAGCGGCAAGGGAGTGTTTTGAAAGGTTCGATGGTGAAGGAGAAGCGCAGATTGAGTGCAAGATTGCTCAGGGGAGCTAGCGCAGGGTTGCAGGAATGCCGTGCACAGTGCAGGCCAATGACAATCGGGGATGCAACAAACAAATGCCGATCCCCTAAGAGTTTTGAGCATGAACATCGCGACACCCTGTAGCCCCATATGGCAATCAAAAACCAATTGCTGCCCCTGTCTCGGCGCCGAATACACTCGAGTGGACAGCAACTGGCCTCGAGCAAGCCTTGGTGACGCTCACAACCGCCTGCGCGACCAAGCGCCTCGTATGCAGGGCACGGGACGAGCTTGTACCACACGGAAAGCCAAGGCATCGTGAAACAGCTATGGCCCTGCGCGCCTCGGCCGCTATTCCGAGCAGCCAATTCGCTCAGCCACATGCACCGTCTCGTTATCTCAGAAGCGCCGCTGCGACACCGGTGCCCTTGCTGGGGAAAGCCGTTCGTCTCGAGATGAAAACGTTGTGGGCACACGGCTGCCTCGACGTGGAGATGCCTGCCAACTCCATGGACCATCCTGGTTTTCCACATCGGGCTTGGCGCATTGTGGCCTGCAGAGTGGCTGTTTGGAAGGTCAGACTGACGTTTGAGGATGACCGTAAGGACTGCATTGGCTCTGACATGGTCTGCCCCAGGACATGCTTGATGTTCGATAGTGACATTCCTTCAAGCTGTTTGGACGGCACCGCCATCATAGAGCGAGCTGTCATCATCTTCTTCGTCCTCCTCCTCGACTTCGCTCAGGTCTCTGAGTGTGTCGGTATCCTCGGAGCTCACTGTGCTGTACTGCAGCCGCAAGGGTTGGTCCATTCTAGGGAACCTCCCAGTCCCTTCTGCATCGAAGAATTTGCCCCAGTTGAGCGAGGGCCCGTCGAGTGCGAACTTGCCCTGCTCACGCCATCTACCAATGTAGAGATTGAGCGTCACCATGACCTTTCCGGCATCGAGCCAATCGAAGCCGTAATAGTAGGCGGCCGGATGTTGATTCTGGGGATTGCCAAACTTCCTCACCCAGATACCCCAAAGCGTTGTGTACATTTCTTGATCTCGGGCTTTGATCATGGTGAAGCCGTGCAGCTCCAACAATCCTTCCATGACTTCGTGACAAGAACTCTCCACCTGGCGCGGTGTACGTGAGAAGACGGTTGCTATAGTCTCGTAGCGACATCCCGTCTGCAGAAGCTCCAAGCAATGCAGTACTTTCTCCGTGCGACTGATTACTGCTGACTTCTTCACGTAGTGATTGTCAACTAGCCATTGCTTCAGCGCCCGTAACTCGTGGTGTTTGATGAAATGAAGATAAGGCAGGACGTATGCTTCATTGAGGACGTTGTTCATCACCATATCGGCGACCATGGAGCCAGGCAGACTACCCTGTCGCTGTCTGTCCGGTTCAATCATGATAGGCGCAAGCTCAGCCTCTGCTTCTCGGAGCCGCGCCTCGACTTCTCTTCTTGTTGGAGCGGTCTGCTCCGGTTCGATGTCTTCGATGGCAGAATAGTCTTTCCTTTGTTCGGTTCTATGTCTCCGTCGCCGAGTCTCGCTCAGCGAATCTTCGCTGTCGTAATCGCTATCATACCGGCCATCATCGCCTAATCCTTGGTCGTGGGTGATCAGCCGAGGCAGCACTCTGGATCCTTTCGTGTGTCCGACTTCTGAAGAAGCCCGTGTTGGTGAAGGTCCAGCTGGTAGATTTCCGGCTGGTAGATTTCCAGCTGATGGCAAAGCGCCTGACATCGTGTAGGCCTCGTTATACTGCCCTAGTCTTTCTTTCGCGGGTTTCGAAATCGCATTTGGTATCTGTACGCTCAGTCTTGCACTTTTGGCGCCTGTCGGAACGTACGTGATCGGTTGTACGCGTCGTGTAAGTGGTTCTTCCGATGCCCCGGCTGTGGTGTCGTGCTCGAGCAGCTTCTTCTCGGGCTCCATCTCAATTCCAATCATGACCGGTGAGTCCTTCTCACTTTCCTTGGCCCAATCTTCGCTATCCGATAAATTCACCGGAAGACTCTTGAGGTTTTCCTCCAGCTTCACCATTCGACGGTACGCTTGCCACGCAAGTCGCATCGCACCTGTTACCCAGTCGTTGACTTCGGTGCCCAGAGACGGGCACCTCTCGAAGTGTAGCTTTTCCAAGTTTCTATGTGCCGTCTTGAGCTGTCTCTTGATTTCCGTGACTTGACCGATAGTCGAGTGTTCTTGTTCAATGAGCGCCTCCAGGTACTGGACGCGAACGCTTGTTCTCCGCACGTAGCTCTCCACCTGAGAGAGGTTATTCGCCATGATCTCGCGCGATAGTTTAGGGGTTGTTTTTAAAGATTTTCCACGCGCTGGAGACGGCCTCCGCGGCTCTTCAGTACTCGTTTTGGGGTGGTCCTCGATGGCTTGATCGCCATCCACTGCATGCCGGGATGCTTGTCGTTGTCCTCTGAACGGTTTCGAGAGTGTCCGACGTAACGAGGTGGAATTGGATTGATGATGGTGTACGACATCTCGTCGCAGGCGAAGAACGACATGTTCAACTAATATGGTAAAGGTGTGGAATTGTTGGCGCTTGTGCGGTGTCTGATCCATGGTTCAACTTCTGTAGCGATGCGCTGTTGATCTGGAACAGGAGGCGGGAGTCCGCACGATTATGCCATGGTAAGGGCTCGCCATGCTGCCACGATAGCCAGTTCAGGTGTCTTTTTCCTGTGCAACCACCTCTTTGCAGCCCTTGCAGTCGCGTGGCGGCGTCCTTGCACCGTGGCGCTGGCTTTTGGAAACATGACTATGGAAGAGGCACGCGCTTGCGGCATTCCTGGAAATAGTGCTCCAGAATGTGAGGTGTTGCTCGTTCTCTTGCTATGTTCTGGAAAGCGGATCAGTCGTGTGAGGGGTTGTGCAACGAGGGATCGTGGGCTAAATACTCGTCATTGTTGCGCTCCTCGGCCATGGGTCACACGATGCGACAATGTGGAAAGTAGATATCACTGAGCTGCAACGGGCAAAACATCAATACATTGGCGCGGATGAGTAAGAGTGGGTCCTGTGAAGGCTGCGTCGTCAGTCGCGTCGTCAGTCGCGTCGTCACCGAGTACCGATGTGCCTCAATTAGCAGATCAAGCAAACATGACCTTGATGTTCACGCTGCCTTGCTACCTGTGTGAAACGATTTTTTCTTCTATGCTTGTCGTTATTGTTTCTTCGTATGGACAGACAGATTTATCTCGTTCTAGTCATTAGTCGCGACAGGTCAGCTCTGCTTCCGTGAGTGCTTTCGTGGCCAGGACAGGCCTCTGCGTAGGTGGATGGCAGAGAGAGCTGGCTGGCGAGCTTGGCTCCAACTAACTGTTTTAGCAGGATCCCTTGAGCTGCAAACAGTAATAATACTCGAGGCTTCTAGTGTGATTCTCATTCCTCTTTAGATGTGAGAGAAGGTGCTGAAGTCTTTTACCATCTTTCTACCCTGTAAAATGGCTGTGAGAATAACGTTGGACCTTCCCATATTATTCAGGATTGCCAGCTTATTGCACCTGAAGCCACCGACGAGCCACCTATATGCGCTACACAACTTTTTCTATCAACGCCATATACACATCTTTTGAGCTAGAACTCTAAAACTTTGTAGAGTTTCTAAAAAATATACGGATAAATTCTATTAAGAATTCTGGCTTCGTGTTAGTTGTAGCTCGTGTTGCTGCAGAAGCGTGAATGCCAAACGGCTCATCGGAGTCTCTTAGGTGCAGTAGACGCGGCCTTTCCTGCAATGCAAGAGTCGTTGATGGGTGCGCTGCAGTCAGGAGCGTCCGTTGCCTTCAGATCTGGGGGCTGCATCGACAACCCTGGAGATCTCGAGATCGCAACCAGGATGGCTCTTTCGGTTAGCGCGAATGGGGAGATTGGAATTCGAGATGCTGGGAACTGCCACGATACAATTCGAGCAATGCCCAGCGCGTGGGAGGGGTTTGACACTCAGATTGACTGGCCAACACGCACTGCGATAACAACTGCGTCCGCGTCTGATGTGCAGCAGCTCCTTCTCGATAACAAGTTGGGATGTTTGTGGCTGGCAGTAGCGCGGCCTGCCGAACAGCACTCCACCCTCGATCCACCTCACGAGAGAAGTTTGCGACAGTGCGGGACAGCTTACAAGGAGCCCCCGGAATTGGCCCCATCGCTCGCGCACCGCCAGGACCATGTCGCCCTCTTACGCGGAGTCGTTCTCCTGATCTTTCGACTTGCTGCATCAAAGTCTCTTCCTCCTATGACGGCAGCCGCGCCGTAGCCGCTTGTCTCCCGCACGACGGCCGTTGAGCAACATTACGGTCGTGTGCCCAGTCGTCTGTTTACGACCCCTCTTTCCTAACACTGTCCTGCTATTCTTCCAGTACTGTTGCTAGTCAGCGTCCGACGTTTCTTTTGTGTTTGAGCTCCCGTCTTGCTTACCGCGGCCCTGCGCTTGTTCTTTTCGAGTCTCAATTTCATCACACCATACACAACGTCAACACATCAGCCCTACCAGCGCGTGTTGGCAGCAGATCCACATCACCAACCACCCACCAATTTGTCGCGTGGCAGCCCTGATTGGTACACGTCCCCAATTTTCGGAACTCTTGAGCCGTATCAATAACAGGTATTGTCTTATGAACACCTGAGTGCCGCCCCTCATGGCGCCCGAATCCAGCACCCCGGAGGAGGACCGCCCTGCCACCATACTCGCCGGTCTGGGGTTAGAAAACATCTTGCCTGTCAGCATGAACAGACACAGTAGATCCAAATCACGATCGCGACCGTCTGCTAATCCGCACATGGAGCGATCAATGTCGTCTATGGAAGGTAGCTTTATGTCGGACCACTGGGGTTCACAGTCGCAGATGCTTGACAGCACCAGCCATGCAGCTGACCAAGTCTCGAGCTCAAAGGATGAAGACAAGCTAACCCCAATCACCAACTGGGCGCACTTGTCCTACATCAAGAGCCAGCGCAACAACCTGCGTACAGAGCTCAAAGCTCATCAAATCGCCGGTGCAGAAGCAAAGCAGTCGGTCACCTCTTTGCGACGCATGGCATTCCGTATGGCTGTCAACATATCAGTGAAGGAGAAGCAAATCGCGACGAGTGCCCGGAACCTGGTTAGAAGTAGGAAGAGCCACTACCTCGACGGGAAAGACGCAGAAAAGAGGATTGAGGAACTGAAAAGGTCCTTACGAATCGAGGAGGGCAGAAACAAGGATATCTTGGAAGCTCTGGAGAGGGCTTCCATGCTGACACTTCAATGTTGGTGATTCATTCACAACCTTAGACTTTGCTAAAATAATGTAGACGCCAACCCTCAACCATCGGCCCAACATCGACGTCTCCCTAGCCCACTTTCGCCTCCGCCGTCACCGCCTACTCGACTTGCAAATCTACCCGAAAGCCCACTACAGCCGCCCAGGACGCCGACGCGTCCAAGTTCTTCCGAAAGCCACGACGCAGATTGGGAACTCGTTCCCGAACACCGCTCTGTCGCCAATATACGTACGTCCGACAGTCGATTGATTCGAGCGAAGCGTGAATCTGATCAAGCTCTTGTCGCCTGCCGAAATCGTATCGCCGCGTTACACGCAGAATGTATAAGGGGTAGAGAGGATGGCCAACTATTGGAATCAGAAAGAGATGACCTTGCAGAGGAAGTACGCAACCAAAAGGCTCAAATCGTTAAGCTGGAACACTCGAGAGCTAGCGTAACGGCTACAATGGGAGCTGCTCAACTACAGCTGAAAGCTTTGACTGCAACCGAAGAAACGCTGAGACAAGAACTACAGGCGAAGAACAAGGAGATAAACGAGCTCGAGCAGAGCAATGCGCAAAAGTTAAGCATCATCGATGTGTTAGAGAAAGAGAAAGCGACACTGGAACAGCGCGTCGACGATTGCGAAGCCCGCCTACAGGAGCTTGAAGAGCACACTGCTACTCTGGAGCCGAGCCTGCGCGAGCTGCGACACAAACTTGACGAGTCGGACAAATGCGAGAGTAGTCTGCGCGAACAGCTTGCAAAAAAGGACGCGGCGCACACAGACGCGCAAAAACGTCTTGACAGAGGAACTCAGTACGTCAGTCTCCTTGAGCAGAAGATTGTTGGATACGAAGCGACTCTTGCGGAAAATAACAAGAGAATCGAAGTTGGTGGCGACGTCATCTCAGCTTTGCGCGATCAAGTCAACGAGGCAACCAGTAACAGGAGGAATTCAGAGGAGGCTTTGTCAGTCTTACAGCGCGAGATTGTATCATTGGAGTCGGTCATCAACAAAGAGACACACCAACGTAATGTCCTAGCGGAGGAGCTGGATGCGGTGCAAGGCGCAAAGGCTAAGGTTATGGACGATTTTCGCGCTCTGGACGAACGCTACCAAACAGAGATCGATGCCAAAAACAGAGTCCAGTCCGAGTTACATGCGCTGTATTCGTCCTACGAAAACCTGGAAACGGATCTCGAGAACGCCCGTGAGCGTGTCGACCAACTCCAACAGATCGATGGCGAGACCCAAGCTAAGCTCCAAGCTTTGGGACAGAGCCTACATCATGAGACGACCGCCAAATCACAGCTGCACTCCGAACTCCAGAAGTTGCGAAAGGCGCACAGCAATCTGGAATCAAGTCTTCAAGTCTTCAGAGAAAAGAATCGCTCCCTCGAACGAATCGAATCTGAGACTCACGCGAAATTGGAGAGTCTTCAAGGGTCCAAGGCGAAGATCGAAGCTCAGTTGAAATCTACGCAAGCCTCATCGTCACAGGTATCCGAGGAATTGAAGACAAACAGCCGTGCACTTGCCGCCATCGAGGCAGAGAAGAGCAGACTTGACGATAAGCTATCCACATCAGAAGGACGAGTACGTGCCCTCGAAGTTGAGCTGCACGAGGCTCGTAGCGCGAAGGCCGAGGTTGAAGCGCGACTGGGCGACGATCTGCACACAAGCAACGAGCAACTCCGGGAAATGGAAGCCTCGGTGGCGTCTCTAAAAGGTTTGCTGCAAGCGTCTGAGCATCTCAAGGTGTCCCTACAAGAAGAGCTGCGACAAGCTCAGTCTTCCAAGGCCGATCTTGGAATGCGACTGAAGGAAGTCAGCGGGGCGAGGGTAGACCTCCAGAGCAAGTATGACCAGACCAGGGCTCGACTGAGCGACGTGCAAAACGAAAGCCAGGATCTGACGGCAAGATTGCAGCAGCTGGAGACAGAACTGAGCTCAAGTCAGGTCTCTAAAGCCGAGATCGAGACCCAGCTGAGCGCTGCGCAGGAAGAAAGCAAGTCAATGAAGACACTGATTTCAAAGTTCAAGATTGCACTTCAAGACAGTCGCAACGCGAAGGCAAAGGTCGACGAGAGCTTGCGAATTGTTCAGTTGGATGGTGAAGCTTCTAGTGCTAAGGTCGCGGCCCTGCACGATCAGCTGGACGAGAGCTCACACGCCAAAGAGGAAGCGGAGACTAAACTGCGAGATGCCGAGACAGTGAACGCCGACCTGGAACATCAGCTTCATTCAGCGCAGTCAAGGCTAAAGGATGTCGAACAAATAGTCGACGAGCGTCAGTCAGAGTTGGCTGCTCTACACGTAGACATTGCGCGGATCCAACAAGCTAAGGACGAAGCAGATCGGAAGCTCGACTCCCTCCAAGCTTCTCATGCTGAGCTTGCGGGCGAATTAGAGTCTACTCATTCTCGGTTAGCGGTAGCTAAGGCCGAAGCAGTGTCTCTAGGTCACAAGCTGTCCACGACCGAAGAGGAACTTCTTGCTGTTCATCGCAGCAAAGCTGAGGTTGAGAGCGAGCTTGAGAAATCAACACAATCCAACACAGATCTGGAAACCCAGCTAAGCTTTGCACGGAAGCACAAGGCCGCAGTTGAAAGCCAGCTGCGTGCTTTGTCAGACTCCAACGCCAAGCTGGAGAAAGAACTTGTAGCATCTCGATCACACGTGGATGTACTCGAAACAGAGAAGGTCGGCATTGCCTCAAGACTAACCGGCGCAGAAGAGGAAGTCTTGGTTCTCCGTCGGGCCAGGGCTGATGTCGATGAACAGCTCGCTGCTACATTGAGCTCCAAAGATGAACTCGAACAAGATCTCGCTACAACTCGATCGCGTCTGGAGGAGCTTGGTACGGAAAGATCTGGACTGAGTCTGAAGTTGGACAGCGCAAAGAGCGAAGTCGAAAATCTTCGAAACACCAAAACCAGCATCGATAACCAGCTCTCTGATGCACTGGGTTCCAAAGTCAAGCTTGAACAAGAGCTCCAAGCCAGCCGGTCACAACTGGAACAAAGCTCACTGGAGAGTTCTGATCTGACATCGAAGTTGGCTGCTGCGCAACAAGAGCGTACAAACTCGCAGCAGGCAAAGACTGCTATGGAAGAAGAACTTTCAGCGAAATTGAGCAGCGCAGATGCTGAGGCCGAAGTGCTCCGCCAGGCCAGATTCGATGCTGAGGAGAATTTGGCTGCTGCCACGAAATCCAAAGTCGAACTCGAGGAGGAGTTGGCAGCCGTTCAGACTCAGTTGGATGATGGCGTCTCCAACCAAGCTAGCCTGACGTCGAGGCTAGCCAGCGCGAACGAAGCTCTCGAAACGCTGCAGAAAGACAAGAACGATGTTGAGGAGCGACTCCGCGAAGCTCATGTAGAGCTCAAAAATCTACGACAAGCGAATAAGGACGTGAAGATGGAGCTTCTTGCTGCGGTAGCCGATATGAACAGCTTGCGACAAGCCAAGGATACTGCTGAAGGGGAGCTGGAGGGTGTCAACAAGGACCTGGTCACCGTTCGACAACAGCAAAGTAATACGAAGCGTGAGCTTGATGCCGCGACCCAGAAACTAGCGAGTGCACAGCATGCACGCACTGAGGTCGAAGAAAAGCTCGCTGCAGCCCTAGCAACTAGTGCAGCCTTGGAGAAAGATCTCTCGACAAAACGAACCGAGATGATTAGCACCGATTCCCGCAATAACGAGCTCACATCGCGACTCTCTGCCAAAGACACAGAGCTTCTCGAGAGTAGAAAAAGCCAGCACGATGCAGAACATCGATTTGAAAGCATGAAAGCATCTCGCACAGGCTTGGAGAAGCAGCTCACGTCAACACATTCTCAATTAGATGACTTGCAATCACGACATGAATCCCTCCAGAGAAACCTTGCCAACACCAACGAAGAACTGGCAAGCATCAGACATGCCAAGGTCCAGCTCGAAACTAAACTGGAAAGCGTCATGCATGAGAGTGGCACATTCGAGAACGACCACAACACATTAGCCCTGCGTCTGGGCACTCTGGAGGCAGATAAGGCGAACGTCGATGCCGAACTAGCGCAGAACACAAAGGAGCTGGAATGTGTGCAAACCGAAAAGGCCAGCCTGGAGGGGCAGCTCAAGGATACATCGGAACATTTTCAAGCTCTTGAGGCTGAACTTGCTTCTAGACGCTCGCGAATTGAGTCGGCTGCCGCGGAGTTCGCTGACCTCAACGCCAAACTCGATACTACCACCAACGAGTTGTCCACTCTGCGACAATCACAATACAACAACGAACAACTCCACAAGGATGCTTTGGCGCAGAGTGAGAGCCTCCGTAGCCATTTGTCGTCTTCACAATCGCTTGTAACCGAGCTAGAAACTCAAAAAGAGGATCTCGTGCACCAGCTATCCAGCGTTGGCAAAGAGCTCGACCGTCAGCAATCACGTGTAGCTGAGCTAGAATCCGAGACGGAGAAGTTGACAAATCAACTCTCGAGCGCACAAGAGGAGCTGGACCAGCAGCGAGCTACTAGCACCAAGCTGGAGGCTCAGTCCGGGATCACGTCGAGTCGTAATGCCGACCTTGAGCGGGACTTACACGCCACCCAAATGCGTCTCGACATTGCGGTGTCGGAGGGCCTTGTGCAAGACGCTCGGTCACTTGAGGCAGATGAAGAGTTCAAGATTTTACGCGAGACGAATGCTAAGTTGGAGGCGACCGAAAGTGACCTCCTTCATCGACTCGCGTCAGCGGAAGAGGAGCTGAGTACCGTGCGGGATACAAACGCACGCCTCGAGGAGTTTTTGCACCGAGTCGAGTCTGATATGGCTACAACGGAAGTTGCGTTTGAGGAGAGTCAGAAACGTCTCGAGAGTTTTGTACAGGAGTCGGAAGCCAAACTTGAAGAGTCGCGAAGCTCGGAGCTGAAGTACAAGCGCAGGCTCTCGGAAAAAGAACGCGAGATCGAGGACTTGAGCAGCGAGAACTCCCAGCTACACCATCAGATCCACGAGCGGACGGAAGAATCCACCACTCTCAACAAAGGCAAAGAGAAGATGGCGGAAGAGCTGCAAGGCAAAGAACAATTCATCGACGAGCTCAAATCATCGAGTGATAAGCGATTGAAAGAAATGCACGTGGCGTATGACGAGCTCAAAAGAGAGCATGATAGTCAGCTGCAGAAGCAGCGACTAGTGACGGACGAGCCGCACAAGCATGAGACCAGCCATTTGCGCGCGGAGATGCTGACCAAGGACGCTACGATTGCAGAACTCCGACAGAGCAAGCAAGACTTTGCACTGTCATTCGCGTCCCTGGAACAAGAAGTACGTGAGCTTCGAGAGGACAAGAAGGCATTCGAATCGCTTGTAGCCACTCTCCAGGAGAAGATACGCCACCTTGAGGTCCTCGAGGAATGGCAGAGCTCGTCGGAGCCGAGTGCACCCGCCACACCCTCGCGAACCAGAGACCACATTGAGTGGAAAATTCAAGGTCCTACAAGCCCCACAATGAATCGTAACTTGAGCCCGATACCTAGTAGCACCGGCCATAGTCTCCGCAGCCAGCCGAGCAGAGCATCAACCCGTGCTAGCATAGGCTCAAGCCCTGAGGACCTAGATGAGTGGGCCAAGGAGGTAGAGCGCATTCGCATGCAGCGAGATGAGCAAGTAGTCAAGCTGAAGGGTATGCGCAAAGAGCGCGACGACCTCAAGAGGACCCTCAAAGAAAGCGAGCACCACTTGCACGAGCTAGAAAAGCGGGGACGATCGTGAGTGATCCCGTAGGTTTCGTTCGCTGCTGAGTACTGACATCCTGACTAGGCAACGACCCCGGCAGGTCCTCAGGAAGCGATCTAGACGTCCTTCTCCAACTCATTGGACCACAGATGATTACCCTCCTCCGCCGAAGACGCCCACTCGCACCCGCCCTTCTACATCCGCCGGTACACCCAACACCCGACCGAGTCCGTTCTCGTTTGGCTCCGCAAGAAGCAGACACAGCAGTTACACCTACTCGCCGCCCACGCCTTGGACGGACCGCCCAAGCACCGCGTCGCCGAGGAAAGAGCCGAAACGCTGGACCAGCTTCTACAACGGTAACACCCGACCCAACGTTGACGCACTGGGTATTGCAGAGGAGAGCGATAGAGAGGAGGGCGCCAAGTTGAGGCCGAGAAAACCCATGACGAGTCGTAGCTTCCGATCGATAAGAAGTGCTGCAAAGGACCAGGATAGACAGAAGCCAAAGCGAAGGTGGAGCTCTGGACTTAGGAAGTTGTTTTTGGGCGAGCGGCCTGCGGTGCGCTGAA
The DNA here is from genome assembly GCA_004335185.1 of Phoma sp. RAV-16-625. NCBI lineage: Eukaryota > Fungi > Ascomycota > Dothideomycetes > Pleosporales > Didymellaceae > Phoma > Phoma sp. RAV-16-625. Next base: position 16,370 of record SAUA01000089.1, read on the forward strand.
CCCTGTCTGTTGCGTTGCGACTGCACGTTGTTTTATTTTGTATATACCACTTTCAGCGAGCGAGCTTCATTTCATTCATATACTGTACTGCACCTGAGACCCGCCAACAAACCACCTAGCATTCACGCTTTGCACCAACACCAGCTGCAATCCCCAACGCGTAGCCGCATCTTTTTAATAAATTCATTTGCGTATTCCTTGAATACCGCCTAGCAACTCTATAGAGCTTCAAGATTCTGGGTGGACGATGCTGTGCCGCGCGACGTGGGACTGCGGGTCTATGTATGTGCATATAAGGAGGAGGGACGACGGGTACTGCGGGAAGCGGGTGGGATGGGCTTGGAGTGGAATCAGATTTAGGGGTTGAGATTGTTGAAAGCGGATCAGGATGATGGTGGTGGCGTGCATTCCTGCACCAATGACCCAGTGTTTGTGAAAGTGTCTTCGAGTCTGGAGCCCTAGCCCTGCTGGGATCTGTAATGACTGAGGCGTACTGCAGGATACATGGGGATAGGGGGAGCGTGAGCAGCATGACGTGAATTGTAGCATCTACCCTACAAACAAGCAAACAAACACCACGCATCCAACCCGCCAACACACCCTGCGCTGTATCCCCAAGCGACCAGCCATTTCCGCTGCATGCCTTACCTCCCATACCTCCCAGCCAACCACCCACCCGCATCCAGTCCTCGTGCAACCCAATCCATGGCCACCGCACGTGGAGCGCCCCAAAGCGGCAGGCAGCTGCAAGGGATGTGCAGCGCCTGCCTGCCAACAACAACACGCGATCGCCCCAGAGGGTGGGGGTTGTTTGTACCTACCAACTTACCTACCTAGTTACTTACTTACTTACCTACAACGAACGGGTTTCTGCATCCTTTTCTCTCGGACGAAGAATCTTTACACCGGTTTCCTTATTTGTGCAGCTCTTTTATTACCGCTTTTTTAGAGGGCATTTCTGGAAGCTTTACCTACGGTTCTTTTCTAGCATGTTTATCGCACGCGTAGTGGCGGGGGTATCGCTGTGCGCTGCGGCGCTGGCGGCGCCATTGTGAGTTTTTCATCTATTTCGGTGATTGTGGCTGTCTCTTGCCGCGAGGAGATAGAGGGCGACTACGCAGCTTCCTAACTTCAATCGGGGGAAAGGCGTGGTGCTCGGTGCTGACAATAACAGGGAGAAACGCAGCGTCGCCTTCGATTGGGGGAGCGAGAAGATCCGGGGCGTCAATATTGGGGGCTGGTTGGTTTTGGAACCGTGAGTGACTGCACTGTCTGCTTTGGGAGGTCGAATGCTAAGGGATACAGATGGATTACGCCTTCCTTGTTTGACAAGGCGAATCAGGGGCGGTCTCAGAACGACATTGTTGATGAGTACACGGTATGTGGCGCGGCTCTTTGTCTGTGCATCGACTGACGGGTGGATAGTTGGGCGAGAAGCTCGGGCACGATGCGGCGCTTCAGATGCTGAGGGAGCACTGGGATACGTTCGCGACGTATGGAGATTTCAAGAAGATCAAAGATGCCGGCTTCAATGTTGTGCGGATACCGGTTGGGTATTGGGCGTACGACACGTTTGGCTCGCCGTATGTGGAGGGTGCGAATGTGTACATCGACGCTGCTATTGACTGGTCGAGGGGTCTGGGGCTCAAGATTGTCATTGACCTTCATGGCGCACCGGGCTCGCAGAATGGCTATGATAACTCTGGTCAGCGCCTGGATGTTCCGAAGTGGCAGTCTGATGACACGGTTAAGCAGACACTGCAGGTGCTCAAGACTGTCTCCGACCAATACGCACAGCCGAAATACCAGGATGTCATTATCGGGATTCAGCTCCTGAATGAGCCAGCCATGTACCTGGACAGCATCAGCGAGGACGTGACTCGTCAGTTCTACAGGGATGGGTTTGGTCAGGTTCGTGACAGCTCAGACACGACCGTCATTCTGTCCGACGGGTTCATTCGGCCGAACGAGTGGAATGGATTCTTGACGCCGTCGGACAACAACGCGCAGAATGTAGCTCTGGATCACCACGAGTATCAGATCTTTAGCAACGACCTCATTCAACTGAAGCCCTCTCAGCACAACCACAAAGTATGCGATCTCGCTGATACGTACGGAGGAGCCGACAAGTGGACTTTCGTTGGCGAGTGGACAGGCGCGATGACCGACTGCGCGAAGTACCTGAATGGGCTGGGACGCGGTGCGAGGTATGACGGAACCTACCTGGGCAGTCCGTACCAGGGCGCCTGCGGCTTTGCGAACAATGTCAGCCAGTGGTCGCAGAGCCACAAAGACGACACACGCAAGTACATTGAGACACAGATCTCAGCCTTCGAGGCGAAGACGCAAGGTTGGTTTTTCTGGAACTTCAAGACGGAGAGCGCGTTCGAGTGGGATGCGCTCGCGCTCGTCGACGCGGGTGTTTTCCCGCCGATTCGCAATGGGCAAGTCGAGTACCAGTTCCCCAAGGTCTGTACAAACTTCTACTAGGTGGGAAGTATAGTCTTCGACGATACATCGCCCGAGGAGGATCTGGTGGATCTGGTAAGGCGTCCCATCCGGCTATTCACCTGCTCGACTGACGTGCTCCAAGCAGATAGCTAGATAGTCAGCCATTGTTACGCATGCAAATAAAGGTCCGTAGAACTGTGGCCCAGGTCACCAATACACTATCCGTCAGGCTCATGCCTTCGCCGGATGATACAAGCTTGCACGAATTACCGCCACACTCGCACCATTTCGCTTACCGTACCAGCTCGCGCAGCGGATATGCTTTCCCGCCCAGCCATACTACCACGAAGTCCTCCCATTCGCCAGTCTACCGCTTGCCGCAAGCCACATTACTCCATGAATGGTTCCGCCCCGGTAAAGCTGCTGCAGCACCTGCGCGCCGTCTTGGCACCGGGTGTAAATGTGCGTCCGACACGCTTCATGCCCACGTTGACTCGTGCGCGGATCTGGGGGTGGGGCAGCCTGGGGAAGAATAGACGGGACGCTGGGTGTCTCTAACGCCATCTGGGCTCGGATGGCTTCACCGTTGCACGGTGCGGGGTAGCAAGCCTGGAATGTCTGGGGTTGGGAGTGCATGCCAAGGCGTTGCATCGGGGATGCCAAGAGCGCGGGCGTGCTGGGTAAGACGTTGTGTATATATGTGGTTGTGTTCCCGCTGAGCTGGGTCGAGTGTTCCTTTCTATCCATCCAGTGGCTCCCGCATCCCGATCAGTCTGTCAGTCCTGGAATCATTCCTCCATCATTGCTTGTTTCTTCTTGATAGGCAAGAGAATACAGTATGACGTCTGGTCATGCAGAACCTGTCATCGAGAGTGAGAAGAACGCGAGGCTGTACGATGAGAAAATCGAGCTCGAGAGCGTCAAGCCAGTGGCTGGTGGAAACGTGGACTACACGGGAAGTGTAGCGAAGACGGATCCTCGCGAGATTGCGCTGGTGAGGAAGATTGACTGGAGGCTCATGGTGCGTCTCACACCCTAAGATGATCTCTCACCCCGAGATGAGTAGTAGTCGAGGTGAACAATAGCTAACTCGTCGTACAGCCTACACTGTGCGTCATGTACTTTTTGGTAAGTCGACTCTTGATCTCACCATTTCATGAGCGACAAGCTCCTCGAAGCCTCGCCAAGAGAGCTTTGTCTGACATCAGTTACTTGGAGCCATCAAAATGCTGACGAGTGTTGTAGAACTACGTAGACCGCAACGCCATCGCGCAGGCTCGCCTCAACAATCTCGAGAAAGATCTTGGCATGACGGGCGTGCAATTCAATACGGCGGTCTCGATTCTGTTCGTCGGCTACGTGCTCATGCAAATCCCCAGCAACATGTTAATCACAAGGATCCGTCCTGGCATCTACATGAGCGGATGGATGCTGGTGTGGGCTGTAGTTTCAGCGTGCACGGCGTTGGTGCAAAACTTTGGCGGTCTGGTGGCATGTAGATTCTTTCTGGGCATTACGGAGGCGCCGTTCTATCCAGGTGCGACGTACATGCTGAGTATATTCTACACACGCAAAGGTACGTTAGGGTGGTGTTTTAAAGGGTAAAGATGATTGAGGCTGACGAGGCGCAGAGGTTGCCACGCGCATTGCGCTCCTGTATTGTGCGCAGATCTTGGCCACTGGATTCTCTGGACTCATCGCTGCTGGCGTATTTGCTGGTCTGGACGGTGTAAAGGGTATCTCTGGATGGAGATGGTTGTTCATCCTGTATGTCTTCCACGCCGCGAATGTGTATGAGATGCTGACCGAGATAGCGAGGGCGCAGTGACAGCGTTTGTGGCCCTCTTCGGCTTCTTCCTGCTCCCCAACACGCCTTTGACGACCTCCTGGCTGACCCCTGAGGAGCGTCAGATGGCTCACGATCGTATGGAGCGCGACCGTGTTGGCGATGCAGGAGAGAAAGTCAGCATGATGGAGGGACTGAGGCAAGCCTGCAAGGACAAGCGAACGTGGTTGTTCTGTTTGATGCAAAATTTCCACCTGAGTGCTTGCTCGTTCAATTCCTTCTTCCCAACGTAAGTCACATTGTAGCCATGTTGGAGGCTTGAGGCTGACGAGAAACAGCGTGGTCAAGACTCTTGGCTTCAACAGGACCATCACACTCGTCTTGACTTGCCCTCCGTTTCTCCTCGCTGGTGTAGCAGGAATCATGACTGGGTGGAGTTCGGGCCGGCTGCACGAACGCACATGGCACATCACAGCTGGTCTTTTCGTCGCTGTTGTTGGATTCGTGATCGCAGCCAGCACGATGAACACGGCGGGACGCTACGTGGCGTGCTTCATCTTCCCCATAGGCGCCTATTCCGTCAACTCAGTCATTATAGGCTGGGCGTCTTCAACCCTCAGCCAGACCAAGGAGAAGAAGGCCGTCGTGCTTGCGATGACCAATGTCGGTGGTCAAATAGGTTATATTTATGGTGCTTATCTGTGGCCAGACACAGACTCGCCACGGTTTGGTATTGGGTTTGGTGCGTCCGCTGGGTTCGCGTTGTTGAGTATTGGTTGTGCGTGGGTAATCCGGATGCTGCTCATCAAGGAAAACAAGAAGCTGCGGGAGTCTACAGATGAGAACATCAACCTGTACGGATACTAGGGGTAGACTGTCGGAGCGAGCACCGTGGCCGAGAGATTGGCTGCTGGAGCGCCATATTGTATGGGTAGATGTAGTGAGAAATAAGAGTTGATGAACTTCAAAACACCATTGTCGTGTATATTGCATGTGACGTCATTCATTGGCTGTGGTAACGACAATAATCGTCCAAACTGGAGCTCTTGAGAAAATCAAAAAATCTCGAAAGTGAATGGACTATCAGTGGACTGGCGTGGTGGGCGGTAGGCGGTGGTAGCAGAGGCGGCTGAGAGCGGGTGAGGGGGACTGACGAGCGCCTGGGGCATGACGACGAGGGCAAGGAGAGAGGCGGCCAAGGGTGCAGGCGCAGGCGCAGGCGCAATGCAGGCGGTGTGGTGTGGGTGTGGGTGGGTGTGGGTGCCAGCGGGCGAGTGGCTCAGCAGCGTTTGGCGGGTCCTGGCTGCTTCGACCAGCTTTGTGCGCCGGTGCAGTGCACAAAGCTTGTTGTTATGCAGTGCATTCACGGCAAGACGCGTTGGGGAAAACACCACGAACGCACATTTTCAACGAGTAGCAGGTGTTGGGGTGGATGCAAAAGGACAGCGTGTGGGCGCACTCATCAGCTGCCTGCTCCTGCTCCTGCTCCTGCTCCTGCTCCTGCTCCTGCTCCTGGTGCCGCCCAGGGCGTGTGCAGTGCGTGTCAGAAGTAAACAGAGGCTCGCTGGGTAGCGTGTCCTGATGGAGGGGCCGCCCAAGAGCAGCCCAGCGGCCAGCGGCCAGCCTCTGTCACTTAAGCCCCGCGCACCCGCCGAAAATCAAAAACGCCCTCGCTCCCCTGGCGCCTCGCTCCAACACCATCGCCCGTCACCCGCCCAAACCGCCCAACTACCCACCCGCCCAATTCATAGTCCCCCCAAACATCGCCATGGCCAGGACGAAGAAACCCAGCGCCGACGACGCCGGCGAGCTCATGGTCTCGGTCGAGGTCTACACGCGCACCAGAGATTCTGTAAGTCTGCCCGTGTCGCTTTGCACCGCGCCTCTGCTCTGCTTGTGTCGTTCGTAGCGCTTCGCGACGACACGCACTTTGCGACGCGCCGTTGCTCGTCACAGCCACCCCTTGCACCATCACCTCGCGCGTCTTCTGGGTCGCCTTGTTCACGCGACTCCATCGTCACGTCTGCGCAAGACCCAACTTTTCGCGTCGCCGTGCAGATGGAGCTCCAGTGTCGCCCATGACGCGCAACAAACACGCGCACCCACCCACCATTGCCCACCAAGACACTGCTAAGACATGCCCCAGGTCATCGTCTCGCTCACCAACCTCCAAGCCGGCCTCACCCACGTCCAGAATGGCCTCAACGACCTCCTGCGCGCCTACATGGAGCACACCACCTCCGTCATTGCCGGCGAAGATGGCGCCCTCGACAAGCTCCAGCTGCCCCCTAACATCACAGCCACTGCCAACGCCGCCATTGAGGCTGCCTCGTCTACTGCCAACGGCATCGCACAGGCCATGACCTCAGGCGACAAGACTGAAGCCGCTGCTGAAACTGGCAAGCCTGGTAAGGGCATCAAGCGCAAGCGCGAGAAGAAAGAAAAGGATCCCAATGCCCCCAAGAAGCCCTTGACCGCTGCCTTCTTGTACGCCCAATCCGCCCGGCCCATTGTCAGGGGCGACCTGGAGGCTGCGCTTGGCCCAGAGCAGAAGCTCGAGCCCAACGCCGTCAACCTCGAGGTGAACAAGCGCTGGAACGAAATGCCCGAGGAGGACAAAGAGGTAAGCACAGACTGCACGTCAATTGCAGCACAGACACTGACCGCGCGACAGACCTGGAGGCAGTCGTACCGCGACTCCATGGAGCAGTGGAAGGAGGAGATGGCTGCATACACCGCCAAGAATGCCACTGCTGCTATCGACCTCCACGACGACGACGAGGCTTCCGAGGCCGAGGCCGAGATTGAGATTGAAGCTGCTGCTGACTCTGATGCCTCCTCTGAGGATGAGGAGCCTGCCCCGGCCAAAGCCCCGTCTCCACCTGTCAAGACTCCCCGCGCCAACAAGCGCCAGAAGACTGCCCAGAACGCCGCTGTCAACGGTGCTACTGCTCCCATCGTCGCTGCTGCCTCGCCCATTCCCCTTCCTCGTTCGACTTCTACCGCAGCGCCCCCGGTCCCCGTTGCTGAAACTCCTGCCAAGAAGGAGAGGAAAAAGAAGGAGAAGCCTGCTCCCCAGCCCATCGCCCCTGCCCCAGCCAAAGAGACCAGTCCCGACGAGGGAAGTAAGAAGAAGACCAAGAGTGGCCGCAGCACACGGAACAACGAGATTGAGCTCACTGTTCAAGACAAGGAGAACGTTGCTGCGCCAGAGAAGGAGAAGAAGAAGCGCGAGAGGAAACGCAAGAGTGAGGGCGCTGCTGCTTAAGCACTTGGCTTCCTGAGCATATCTTATTGTCTTTTCTCTATGGTTGTACTTGTACGGATTGGGACGCTCGTTGACAAGAAGATACAGACGAGCTCGAACGTCCTCTACGTCCGATACTGCCCCGTCCATCAAACGAACAGAACGAGCCAGAAATTGCGATTGGCAGATCGAATGTGTCCACGGAAATCGTTGTTAGACAAGAGTGTCCACAGTCGCCCCCGCGCGAGAGCCTGGTGGCCGATGATTGCTTGGAGACTTAGGGGACGATGTGATGAAGTGTGAGAAGCGTGGGCGGTTTTGCGCGTAGTCTTTTCATGGCTGTACCTACTACATGTATATAGCTTGCGGCGCTGGACGAAATTGACGTTGCTCCTCATTGACCAGACCGACTGCTCACCGCACAAGCCGCCTCGGCCCGCAAGCGTTACTCACAAACGCGCTCCGGCGCCATCACATGCAGCCTAGCCCCACCAAACCCGCGTCTCCACTACCTGGCAAGCGATTGCTCAACTTTACTCAACATGCCTGCTGCAGGAGATGATCTGCGAGAGTACTTGATTGTACCTCCTACCTCTGCTCTGCCCTTGACACAACCATCTACAAGTCGAGGTGCCAATTCTGCCCACTCACCATATAGGCCTGACACTCCGCGCTTCCACAAGTCGGCCGACTGCAAGGCTGGAGACATCAACATGGAAGTCGACATTCCCGCGCAGCCTACCAGCCTTGCTTCGACACATGCCGGGGGGGATGCCACAATCACAGCACCTCTGGATGATGTCTACAGCCTTGACGACTTCTTAGCCACCCATCAAGCTGAACACGATGCACATGCAGCTGCGCGTGAAGCAGCAGATGTACCACCAGTAAAAAAGACAAAGAAGAACCACAGCTCAACACCTCCTCAGCCAGTCGCTGTTGGTGCACGGTCTTCGAAGCACACCATTCTGCTCCACGAGAAGTACCAAGCACTCGCTATTCCACAGCCGGTATTTACCTTTGGCGGGAGCAGCGACACCAGGTGGACGGTAGAAGTCAGCTTTCCAGGGCTAGCAAACGCAGAAGAGCTCCAGGGTCTGAAGCAGGACGGCCGCTTCAACAGCAAGCAGGAAGCCAAAGAAGCAGTAAGCAAGACTGCATTAGCCGTACTAGAAGAGCTGGAACGAGCAGGGCGTGTGACCAAGGCTGGCAAAGCAAAAAAGCCAAAGGGCGAGCCAGCATACCATGCACCAAAAGAGAAAGAGGAGCCAGGCGAGAACTACATTGGTCAGCTCCTTGGTACGTACTAGCTCTCTTCTCACTCACCAAAGACTACTGACAATCGTAAACAGAGTTCCAGCGCTCAACTTCTGCGCCACAACCGACCTACACCGACTACCAACTTGGCACCCGCTGGGCCTGCCTCATGGAAATCGAAGGTCACCCCGCCCCCTACGGCTCCCTTGACTCCCTTTTCGGTTCCAAGAAGATCGCACGCCAACACGCCGCCGGCTGCGCAGTGTCGTACTTCAAAGACCAAGGGCTCTGGCCGGAGGCATTCACCGACGTAGGCGGCATTAAAAAGCGCAAAGCAGTACCCACCAACGCCTCCCCATCATCCCTCGACGAGCGCAAACTTAGCGTTATATCCAACAGCCCTGGCTCGGGCTCTGCAACACAGCAAGTCGCCACCCTCTCAGTACTCCTCAACCTCGGCGCGCCCGAGTGGCGTTACACGAACGAAAACCCCGCCATCCCTGACATCCACACGGTCAGCTGCTACTTCAAGAACGGCGGCGCACACGAAGGGCCGATCGGCGAGGTGCGGAATATCTTTGGCAAGAAGAAGGCCAAGGAGGAGTGTGCGCGGTTGACGCTGCAGTATCTGACGCTGCTGAGAGAGAAGCGGGAGGAGCTTGGGCGCAGGCTTATGGCGGGGATAGGAGGCGGAGAGAAGGTTATGGGTGGCGCTGTCGGGGGAGCTGGAGGTGATAGGGAGACGCTGGTGGGTGGGGATGTCATGAGGGAGTTGGATGAGGAGTTGGATATCTATGAAGATGCTATGGAGCACTGAGATGGTTCGAACGATGAGATTCTTAAATCTATACGGGAATCTGGATGCGTTGCTGGGCGTTTGGAATAGCTTGTGGATATACACAGTGGAGATCGATATTTCAATTTTGACTACGAGGTAGATCATTCGGTGGATTTCATCATTTGCGCAAGTACGAGAGCCAGCACGTGGACTGTAGGTGAGTGAGTGAAAGTGACCGCCTGTTGCACTCCACTTCACCTCTGACTTACTCCAGGTGAGGACTTGATGAACACTTCTCTTGCGTCTATCTCACTGACAATTCCAACGGCCTCTTCACATTTTTGTTCAAACGCTCACCATCGATTCGACACCAACCTCACCTCTACTCATCCACTCCACCATGCACCACCACCCATGGACGCCCTCCAAAACCCTCACGCCCCTCTTCAGCACAGCCCTCGCAATCTTCTACGCCCTCCACATCCTTACCAATCCACCCCGGCATCCCACCCTCGCATTCCTAGCCCTCAGCCTCCCCACCACCCTCGCATTCGCAACGCACCCCCGCCTCACCCCCTGGTTCACCATAAACGACACGTTCGGGCGCTTCCTCTACATCTGGCTCGCGCACATGAGCCATGTGCTGCTTATCCTGCCGCGGCCACCCAGCTCAGGAACAGAACCGTGGGGAGCGAGAGTCAGAGGGGCGTGGAAGGTGCTGTTCGCGAGGCATCCGCCTGGTGCGCGGGTTAAGATGGGACGGAGACCGGGGCACAGTCTGTCGAGGATGTGGTTTTGTGTACATCATGTTAAGCAGGCGGCGCTCATGCTAGCACTCCTTTGCATATGGGACACATACCTCGACGTCCCCACCTCCTCCTCCCCAACGCCCCAATCCCTCATCCGCCGCCTCCCCGCCTCGCTGAACGCAGCGGAATTGTACTTGCGTCTCAGCATGACAATCTCCGTGTGCGTCGCCGACATGCTCTACTTCGATGCCCTGCACTCCCTCTTCGCCCTCCTCTGCGTCTGCATTCTGCACCTCGACGCCCCCAAAGAATGGAGTCTGAGTCTCTTCGGCAGCCTCGCGGATGCCTGGAGCGTGAGGAGGTTTTGGGGCATCTATTGGCATGATTACGTGGCTGTGTCGTTTTCGGCGCATGCGCGGGTGCTCACGAGGAGGGGGTTAGGCATGCGGGATGGGGGCGTGAGGAGAGTATTGGAGAACGCGGTTGTGTTTGTGGTTAGTGGGGCGGCGCATGCGGTTGTTAGGTGGGTGCAGACGGAGGGGAGCGGGGAGGTGTGGTGTGTGGCTTTTTGGTACGCGGGGCAGGTTTTGGCGCTGGTTGTTGAAGGGACTGTCCAGGGTTTGTGGGTGGGGTCGGTGGGTAGACGGTGGCTTGGAGGGAAGGTTGGGAGGGATATGCTGGGCAGCATGGAGAGGGGGGTTGGGTACGTCTGGGTCTTTTGCTGGATGTTCTGGAGTGTGCCGAAGTATATTCTTACTAGGAATGAGTGGGAGATGGAGAACTGGAGGAAGAGGTATCCAGATACTTTTGCCGGGTATGATGCTAGCGGGCGCGTTGGCTTGGGGGAGTGAGGTGTGCGGGTTCTGTGCAGGTTAGGGACAGAAAGTTGGATAATCAGTTTGCAGATGTGGTGTTGGCGTCGAATGAATACGTCTCATGAGCACGAGATCGTCAAGTTACATATCGTCAGACAAACTCAAAAAAACTGGTACTTAGCATCTCTACGCCGCCTTGCTATGAGCTGGACGCTGCACAACCAAAGACGGTTCAGGAGGACTCCAAGACCTCAAGTTGATCAAGAAGGAGAAAGCCTACTGCACCTGAGAGCCGCCCACGAGCCACATCTGTGCACTACACAACTCTTTTATCAACGCCGTATACACAACTCTAGAGCTAGAACTTTAAAACTTTATAGAGTTGCTTGGAGGTATCTAAGAAGTACACGAACAAATCTTCAAAATACCATAGCTTCGTGTAGTCGGTAGCAACTGGTGTTAGTGAATAGGCGTGAATGCCAAGTAGATTGTCGGCACCTCTCAGGTGCAGTACGAGCTGTGATGAAGATGTAAACCGCCGAGGATTACCGTCCAAGCCTCTAGTGCTGTGATCGATGCCTCGTACAACAGTACCGCATCGAGTATACCAAGAGATGATGTAGATGACGACGAAGATATTTTTGTTCTAGCCCTGGACCCTAGTTCGTACGTGGTTAGCTCCATCGTCGCACGTGGCGATGTCAGTTCGCAAATGAACACAATTTCGACCTCACAATGCTGCCCTTTGTAAGCAACGCCGCCCTTTGAAGAAGAGACACGGGTTTGTGTCTTACTGAGAGTCGGTTCACATGGGAACATGGTTCCAAGTTCTAGCTGCGGTCCGGCAGTGTGCAACCACTCGGACCCACACATTCGGCCACGATGCCAAATGACAAGCGGTGAAAAATTTCCGCCTTTGCGACAATGCCCGAGCGTGAGGCTAGACTAACTATCGTCAAAAGTGCCTTCCCTTACCGTGTTCCCTGGGTTATCTCTTATCGCTGTTTCCACTTCCCCACGTCGTTCTCTCCTGTCACTTACCCCAGACCCTCTCTCGTTCATCTGCGACAGTGCACTCGTTCCTTACCAGACATCAGATGATCTCCAGTTGTGTGGGCTCTTGTCAGCCGCCTTCCAGCTGCCTGCCGCCTGTCCGCTCGTTGCTCACCGCAAGCGAGGAGCAAGTCACCTCGGCTCTGCGTGGTCTTCAGACACTGTACTGTCCCCTGCGGCTACCGACTCTACCGAAGCCTAGCGTGCGGCGCAAGGACCTCTCGGCTGCATCAGGTGTCTCTACCCCCGTTCCCGTGGATTCTGGTTACGTTTCGCAAGATGAGGACGATGATGTTGAGGCTGCTGCCGAGGAGGTGACGGCGGCGATTCGCGCGGATCCCTTTGAACGGACTTTTGCGACGAGGTGGCTTACGTCGCTCATTTCGAGGGTGGAAGAGATGGACTTTACAGAAGATGCTCGAAGCCAGTTAGTCGACGACGCCGCATTCATTCTTGCTTCTTTTTCAGACTCGATGAAGGACGAGGAAGAGGAAGCCCTGATCCGCGAGTTCTCCTTCCCTACAGGACTCGGTGTGCCTGTTGAGGTAACTCTGAATGATGCGCCCCTGACCGGCGCCGATCATACAGATGTGGGACTCCAATCCTGGGGTGCGAGTATTGTACTCAGTAGCATGATGTGCGCCGAGCCCGAGCGTTTCGGCCTTTCATCCACATCACTGCCGGAAAGACCGTCGGTGATAGAGCTTGGTGCTGGCACTGGGCTTGTAAGTCTGACGCTGGCGAAGCTTTTGCCTGCACTCAGTGTGTACCCCGCTGGCATATCAGCTACAGACTACCATCCCACGGTCCTCGCCAACCTGCAAGAAAACATCAACACAAACTTTCCTCCCGGAGATAATGTGAACATGCCCGTCAGCGCCATGGCACTCGACTGGTCGGTGCCACCTCCTGATTTACAATCCTCGAGCGAGTTCCTTGTTGCCGCAGATGTCGTTTATGCACCACAACACGCCGCGTGGCTTCGCGATTGTGCCGCACACCTCATTACTGATGACGGCATCTTCTGGCTCATTGTCACCGTAAGGCAGAACGGCAAATTCGAGGGAATACCGGATACCGTCGAGGCAGCGTTTGTTCCTGAGCTTTGTCCACGAGATGAAGATGGGCGCTCTTTCAAGATCCTCGAGCGGAGTGAGGTGGAGAAGCGGAGGGGTATTGGAAGGGGTGATGAGAAGGGGTATAATCTTTATAAGATTGGGTGGGCTTAGAAGGACTATAGAGCATAAGTGGCGTTGGGAGTGTTTTGGGGCTTTAGCGTGCATTGCGATATGGAGAAAAGTTAGAAGAGAGAATACGCATTAGAAATAGATCTAGAGGTACCTCAAAGAACCTCGATATCATGAACATTGACAATCTACCAACCGCCTAGTTCACTCCCTCACGCCCTCAATCAAGTTCTTGATACCCTCTCCGTTTGCCGTCTTCTCCCAAGCTTTTGTAGCATCCTCAAACGGCGTGACTGAACTGATCAGAGGCTCCAGCTGCACAAGGCCCTTTGCAACCAACTTGACTGCCAACTCATAATCTCCCGCACCGTACCTGAAGCAGCCCCTAAACATCAACTCCTTATTGCTCAGTGCCACAATCGGAAACTCAATCTTCGCCTTGCCCACACCCGTCTGCACATACTTGCCCCCAGGCCTCAACAGATGGACACCCATGTTGATACTTGACGCAGCGCCCGATGCCTCGATCACAGTGTCCACCTTACCACCCACAGTATCAACACCGAACTCCTCCAACCCAAACTCCCCTAACAACCTCTCTGCATCCTCCTCCGGGCTCTTCTCCACATCAGCACAAAAAGTCTCCACCCCAAGCCACCCCCTCGCAAACTCCAACTTTTTCTCCAGAATATCAACGATAACAATCCGATGCGCCCCAAACTGCCTCGCCACAGCCGCAACTAACAACCCAACCGCCCCACTCCCCATCACCACCACCGTCTCCCCAGGCTCCACCCCCGCCAACCTCACAGCGTGAACCGCAACACTCAACGGCTCAACCAACACCGCCTCTTTCAACCCCACCCCCTCGGGCAACTTGTACACAAAATCCTCCTCCACACAAAAATACTTACTCAGCGCGCCCGGCGTATCCGGCGGCCCAGGCGCAGCCGCAAACCGCATCTCCCGACACAGATGATACGTCCCGCTCTTGCAGGCAGTGCAGCGACGGCACGGCATCCCGGGTTCGATGGCCACGCGGTCGCCGACTGCGACGCGCGAGACGGCGGGGCCGGCGGCGTGGATTGTGCCTGAGGCTTCGTGGCCCATTACTATTCCTGTGCTGGGGTTGACGGGTTTTCCGATGCCGCCGTGGTTCCAGAAATGGACCTGGGTGCGTTAGATAGGGTGGGGTGTTTGGGGGGAGGAGGCTTGCGTCGCTGCCGCAGACGCCGATGTAGGCTATGCGGATTAGGACTTGGTGGGGGGAGGTTAGGGTGGGGATCTCTTGGTCTTCGAGTTTGGCGTTGTGTGCGCCGTAGAGGACAATGGAAGGGTTCTGCATTTTGGGGGGTTTGGGGGCCGGCTGCTGGGATTAAGTGGTTGTGGTGGTGAGGTTGTAGGGAGATTGATGGACCAAGTCAAAGTATTCGAGGGTGGAGGATAAACTGAATTGCTCCAACCTGAGCCCTTCCGCGTGGACTATATCTGGTTTGAACATCGGTAGTGCTTATTGATAGGGACCTGGGAGGTTGATGCGGGGATTTAGACGCGTGTAGTCGGCAGTGCCCCACTTCGCTACATCATACTCGAACCATGTACTGTGTGCGCTTAGTGACGTAGTAACATACCTAATCTACCATAGGAAGAAAAGTGTCTTACTCGCTTGTAGACGCAGAACAGAGTTGTAAACTATCGTCCTATGGTTCTACGAAATTTACCACAATACCTAGAGGTATGGTAAAAGTCTGACAATGCGACGTGTGCATATTAATAAAAAGGAAAACCGGGGACCTGTGGCTACTTGGGTGCCTGCCTAACTATATCCAGTTGTATTTTTCGCATCGTAAGGTAGCATACCTACGCCGAAGCCATGCTTCACTTCGAGGGTTCGTGTCGGAAGGTACCGACGAATGGTCGTGCATCCTCTGGCGCTCCTGTGGCGCAGTCGGTCCTCAGGGCACTGAACTCTTCTGTGTGTAGTAAACTGATATCTAGTTCGAGAAGCACTAAACGCATAGTGCTACATACACGTTTTTTTAACGTTTCACGCGGAGCTTATTTCAGTGTACTACAAGTTAACGGCAAATACTGTTTAAGAAGACCGTGAGGCAAGTGTGCAGGTGTAGGAGACTACCTCTCTAGCTCTCCTGCTCTCCTGCTTTCCCTGACTCTCTCTGAGGTCACCACCTCCGTCTCTTGCCCTCGGTGATGGTGGGTGCTAGACTTCTGTATCGCAGAAAAAGCCGGCCGCAAGCTAGCAGGCCTGGATATAAAGGAGGTATCTAACGCTAAGCTCTAACTTATCCGCGACCTAAAAAGACATTGTAGGACTACAAAAACTTCTCTTAACTATAAGAAATAGCATGTGTTATGCTGAAAGCCTCCAGCAATACTGTTTCAGTGGTTATCGCTGAAGCAACATACCCTGTAGCCGGCTGTTTCGGCAACACGAGAGCTAGAATCATACACGCGCTGGTAAACTTTGGCTAAATCGCCTGGATCCGGTATATCTAAGGCTGTAGTGTGGGCGGTTAGGGGTGGGGCAGTACCCGTTAAATGTCAAGAGTGAAGGAGTATCATCTAGGGAGCAGGAACACTAGAGTTACACCTAACAAGCGGATAGAAGTAAAATGGTCATTGTTACGTTGCTCTGAACTTGTATTGTGTGTAGAGCACCCAAAATTACCTGATTGGTGTCCTGGAAACCGATCCTACTCCCCAGGGGGTGGGTAATGAACTGGAGCAGAGCTGAGATGAAGGTGATTTCTGCTTCCTCAATATGCTGTAAAATCTTGTATGGCTAGTCGTAGATGTCTGCGAGCCAGGTGGGTGCTGTATTGTCGGTGTGCACCAACCTGTGAGCTTGGATTGCAAACGCCCGAAAGCCATCGTCAATCGTACTCTGGTGTAGTCATCTAGCTTTGATTCTGAGGCAGTCACCAAGTCTTACTTTCCAGCGTTCATCTTCCACATTTGCACAGTTGGGTACTCCCACCGACTGCCACAATCGTGGAAAGATAGTACTGTATCAAGAAAATAACATCTTCTTATATATCGCAGAGTATCAAGGTAAGCTTGGTCTCGTACAATAGTCTATGTTGTAGGAATGCCCAGGTTGAAGCGTGCGCGTTCTCGCATACATAGGTAGACGGTTGGCAGTCAGAGCAGATGTGAAGTGCAAGTCTATTGACAGGTCTTCCAAGACTTCAAAGGATTCTCGAAAGTAATGCTACAAAGCGACAACTACCTTACTTACGCCCATCTTCCTTGAGAGGGAGCGGCACCAGAAGCGTCTGCGGACTCCTGAACTGCATCTGCTGCAAACACCACTCTTCCATCTTCGCCACATCGTCCGCCGATTCTGTAACAGCACTGATACAGTCTTTATCCCACAGCGCCTGGCTCGCAGGATACATGCCCCGCAAGCTACCACGGATATAGGCAAGATACATATGCAGCCCCTGCATCGTCTCAAGCATCTCGTACGTCCCATCCACGCTGTCATCGTGCTGGAATAGTAGGTCTGCCAGCGCATCAGCCCGCTTCTGTCCACGCACCTTGTCCTCGTGGTACTTCTCGGCCATCGGTCTAATGCGATCTCCTACACGCCCGGCAATGCGCACCATGATGCGCAGCCCGTTTTGCGCGTCGGGGTCGCGGTCGCATTTGGGGATTAGGTCGTTGTAGAGGTCGATGAGACGCACAATGGCGCAGTCGAGCTCACCTAGCCAGGCTTCGAGACCTCGTTCGCGAGTCGTACGGGTGCCTTGGGCTTTGGTGTGTTTTTGGGCGGCGGCTTCGACGGCAGCGGATTGCTGTTCGCGGGCGTGGATTTTGACTTCGCCGTCACTGGAAGGGAGTTTTGTGATGCGGATCGCGCCGCCTTTGAACATGGGTTGTTTAGAGATGGGGTCCCATTTTGCTGTTTGATGTCATTTATGCTTCATTCAAAATGGCGTAGTCTGGAGGTACTCACCTGTTGTCAATTCATTGGCTGCGCGAGCTTTGCCACCAGACTCAGTGTCAAAATAACCGAAATGGAAAGGGATGAAAGTATTGCCCTTCTCGATGCCACCAATGCTGACGGGCAATTCCACCTTGCCGCGGATCGATTCGACAAGGACCTCCTCGCGGTCTTTGAGGTTGAGATGGCGGGCATCATCTTCAGATATAACGATTTCTGGCTCGGGACAAGCTTTCTGCAGAGGTGTACGGCCAGTTTTGGTTCGAGTGTGAAAGTGATGGACCCTTCGTCCTGTGGAGAGTCTAAGTGGGTACTCATCGTTGGGTTCTTCTGGCGATGGGAAATAGTGGCAAGCCTTCAAGATCGCTCGGCCGTTGGGATTCAACTTCTTGTATTCGTCCTTTGTGTAGTAGGCGCCTGTCTCGAGGTCATGGCCGAAACTTTCGCAGTAATCCAGCTCTGTGAAGAATTTCTTGTCCGAAAATAGGCGTTCTGTACCAAAGGGTGCCTTGTCATTGCAGGGCCATTGGATGCCGGAACCCCCTGTTAGCTTGTCGTAAGACATGCCGCTGTAGTCGCAAGGTCGTCCCTTCGACATCTTCTTCCATGCCTCAAAAACCTCCTCCGAATTCTTGAACGGCATCAGAGGCTGGCCGTCCTTGTCTTTGAAGCCCATTCGTTTTCCATAATCGAGGAAGATTTCCAAATCGGGCTTAGCCTCACCCGGCGGCTCAACCGCTTTATGTGAAATGTGCACAGTGCGATCAACATTGGTGAAGCACCCAGTTTTTTCGCCCCATTGAGCTGCAGGAAGAACGACATCAGCGATAGCTGCAGTTTCGGTCATGAATATATCTTGAACAACGAGGAACAAATCGTCTTTCGTGAACAGTTCACGCACTCGTCCAAGGTTTGGCAGACTGACAAGAGGATTGGTACCAGAAACCCAAAGCATTTGAATGGTACCCTTGGCAATGTAACTGAGGATGTTCTCGACGTGAGTTGGCTCGTTCCAATGCGGTACTTTGACGGGGTCGATGTTCCAAAGCCTGGCCATGTCTTCCATATGTACCGGGTTCAGATGGTTACGGAACCCAGGGAATTCTCCATCACACCCCGCTTCACGGTTGTTCTGCGCTGTAGGCTGACCGTTCATCTGGAAGATACCGCATCCTGGCTTGCCCAGCATACCTCTGAGGATGTTGATGTTGTTGATTTGACAGGCGGCTGCTGTAGCCTGGTTTGACTGGTAGACGCCCTGAAGAGCTGTGGAAAGCAGAGTCCTGCTAGTACCGATGATTTCGGCTGCTTTCCTCAGCTGTGATGCAGGCACTCCTGTGATTTGTTCGACCTTGTCTGGTGGAAATTCCATCACCACTTTTTTGAGAACCTCAAAACCGACAGTGTGGTTATCGACAAAGTCATGATCGATCCAATCGTTCTCGAACATAAGATACTGAATGCCGTTCAGAAGGGCTACGTTTGTGCCAATTTTTGGTTGCAAGTGCACTGTCGCTAACTTTGCTGTGTCGGAGACGCGAGGGTCAACCACCACGATCTTGGGGGGATTTGGTCCAGCCAACCTGTCGAGAATACGAGCCCACAGTACAGTCTGGGTTGCAGCCATATTGTGGCCGTAGAGTGCAATGCAGTCGGTGTAGTCAATATCGGTGTACGAGCCTGGCTGTCCGTCTGAACCGAAGCTCTCTCGCATGGACGCTGCTGCGGTTGCAGTACAAAGTCGAGTATTGCCATCCCTTGAACAGTGTTAAGCACTGTTTCGTAAGTACTGAAGGTTCCGATAGAACTTACATGTGAAGTGTGTTCAGTCCGGCTTTGCCGACGAGTGCCAATGCATAGTACTCTTCCAGGAAAAATTGACCGGTGGTGTAGAAAGCGATACCGTGCTGAGTCAGTCGGTCGATCGTATCTTTCGACTTCTCGACTATCATACTCATGGCCTCTTCCCAGGTAGCCTTTTCCAGAACACCATTCCTGCGGATGAGCGGGTGTGTTAGTCGGTCCTCATGATGTATGGTCTTCCACTACATGCACATTAGCCTTCAATGTATCTTGAGTGCAAAACGAACGGATTAACTTACACCGTGGAGGCCTTTGGGCCCAAGACGTCCATGATTTACTCGATCCGTTGCTCTTCCTCGAACTCCCACCACCTTGCCGTCTTTTACTCCGATGTCCATACCACAGCCATTGCTGCAGAGAACACAGGCACTTTGCACCCACTTGTCAGGCTCTTCATCTGTAGCTTCATCAACACGAGTCGGCCACACGTGTTTGTACCCCGTCCTTGGTCCCCAGATGTCCTCAATGGAGTTGCGCGATTGATGCTTGGGCGCTTCTCCTATCTTAATTTTAGGCTTCATCATGCTTGATTCTTGAGAATATCGTCCCTAGATCCGGGAAAACTGGAGTGACACTGGATCCAAAGAGCCATCCTTATGCTTTACGTCTTTGTTGTGGTTCGGCAGTGTCGGCGTGACGTAAATGTTTGCACTAGAATGCTAATGACGCTTTGGGACTTAACCTAAGCGTTAGGTCGCGCTTTAATCGACGGTTTCTTTTGGCGCCCAATAGCAACTGATCCGTTAACAATTAATCGGGAAGAGCGGTTACGCTTCCTGGCATCCTGGTGCGAATCAATGGAAGCGCGGATGCTTTTGGTCATCGTGCTGCAGCGATGCTAACTACCTGCGCGACCACTACGCCGTACCTTCGTCATGATGAAATTTCGAAAACTAGTTGAAATACTTACAAACTCGATTTGGCCAACTTCCTGATGACCCCGAAAGAGAACCTACAGCTCCATCATGGGTATCAGCTATCGAGATGCCCTTGCATTGCTGCAAGACACGGCAACAGGCATCCTGAGAGAACGAGGACCATGGACAGAAAGCATCCCCATCGATAATGCTTTAGGAAGAATCGCCGCGGAGCATCATTCTAGTCCGATATGCACTCCTCCCAAAGACACATCGGCCATGGACGGCTACGCGATATCCTCCGGAGCGACTGTGGACGCAACTCCAGAACGGCCCGTGACCTTCATTGTCAGAGGCACCAATGCAGCAGGAGGCGAGCCCTTTAGACTGTCCAACGAGCCGGCGAATGGCTGTTACCCCTGCGTCGAGATCATGACGGGTGCGCAATTTCCCATCAGTACATCGAATACACCCTTCGATGCATGCGTCAAGATCGAAGACACGGTGCCTTTTGGAGTAAAATCCGAATTTCAGTCACGACAACGCTTCAATCTCACACGCCCAGTACCATTGCATGCAAACCGGCGCTTCGCTGGTGGCGATATGCAGAAGGGCGACATCGTCGTCAGAAAAGGAGAAATCGTGCGTTCGCGGCATGTCATGGGCCTAGCATCCGTGGGAGTCAACAGAGTTGTTGTCCGACGAAAGCTACGAGTCGCTGTTTGGACCACAGGAAATGAACTTACACGCGAGACGAATGGTACTCGTAAGAGTTCCCAGATCTTCGACTCAAACGGGCCTTTCCTTACGGCAGCGTTGCGGGAGGCCGGTTTCGAAGTGGATCTGAAGGGCATTCTACAGGACGATGTGCAAAGCCTTGAAGAGGCCCTCGACTCATCTGAAGCCGCTGCATGGGACCTGGTCATCACCACTGGCGCCGTTTCTAAGGGAAAGTTTGACTTCATTGTGCCAGCATTGGAGAAAATGCGCGCGCAAGTGATTTTCCATGGAGTTGCCATCCGTCCGGGACACCCAGTGTTATTCGCAACAGTGAACAAGGATTATGGGCAAATTCCATTTTTCGGTCTGCCAGGTAACCCAATTGCGACCGCCGCATGCTTCCGCTTCCTTGTCTTGCCTTTTTTACGACAACTCCTCAATCAAGCTCCTGAGCAGCCGGACTTTGCAGAACTATCGATGCAGAATGGTGGCCGTGATATCTTTCTAGCGTCTCCTTCGCACTTGGATTGCTTCCGGCATGGGACTGTTGTCGAACAACAGGATGGGAGCAAGGTTATAAAATTGAGCCAGAGTCAGAGTCCAGCTGTTATCTCGCAGTACACTACATCAAATTGCTGGGCACATATTTCGAGAGGTTGCTTCGAAGAAGCAGGCACAGTGATGGTGCAATGCTACCCTCACATGCCTTCCATGGATTGAGGTTGCTTGATCCGCGGACTAGCGACATCCCACTCTTCCCGAGTGTTTGTGTTTAGAATCCAATCATCCTTAGTCGGCGTGATGAGTTTGCCCTTGAGCTGTTTGACAGTGTAACTCGGGCCCGAACGACCGGTCTCCACGTTCTCACGAAGCCTTTGAAGAGCCTCTGGGCCCCAAATTGCTAGTAACGGCTCGCTGAACCCAACCGCGTTGACGAAGCAAGTCACGGGAGCCTGGTAGGATTCTCTGAGATGGTGCAGAGCTGCGGGATCAAGAAGGGGGAAGTCGCAGGCCACAACCATCCAAGTTGCCTTTGGGTCATATCGATGAGCAGCGAGCAGGCCGGCTGCGGGACCAATATCCTGTGTAGTCTCGTCTGGAATCTTCTTCAATTCGAAATGCTTAGGGCCAGTCGTTCTCGGTAACAACAGCTCCTCTTTCTGCAAAACGTCATCGAGTACAGAATGATCTCCCACAGAGAAGTGTATTGCATGCGTTTCGGGAAAGGCGACATGCACCACATGGACGAGCTGCCTGTAGAGCGGTTGATTGGTCGACGGAACAGGAAGCAAATGCTTGGGAGAACCCATACGTGAAGACCGACCTCCAGCAAGAATAAGAAGCTTTAATGAAACGTTTTTGTCCATTTTTAGTGTTTCAGCCATGTGCAGTGATGTGCCCATCACAAAAGTCGGGTAGTAGTGGTTTTTTGTAAGCGGCACCGATTGGGTGCTTACGTCACGACGACAATGACGTCTGCCAACTGAAGCGAGTGCTCCGCTCTGTTATTGACGCCATCATACATGCTCAAAGTTCACAATTTTGATGGGAGATTGACGTTGACGACTTCCGCTGCTGAAAGGAAGATCTCAAAACGCGCTAGTGAAGTTGCCCCACTGACACGTTTTGCGCACACTTCGTTCCACTCGACTACCTCAACTACATCTACCATGTGCAAGACTCTGCCTTTCAAAGTGCTCAGCTGATGATACCGGCTTCTCTGTCCAATCTTGCTTTCTCCTTCTTTGCCTTTTGAATGTCTAACGACATCTTCACTGGCGCTACACCTGGTGTCTCGAACACTGCGTCGATCTCCTCCAAGCTCAACTTGCTGGTTTCCGGGAAAACAAAGTACGATGCTGTTACGTATAAGCTTATCGCATGGCTTGCGTTCGCACCAAGAAAACTTACCGACTAGCTGGAGGCTATTGTACACGATGTACACGCACCAAATCTTGTATCCCACCTTTGAGATACCAATGGAGATACCATAAGCTTCGATGGCGCCACATGCACCTTGAATCACACCGTACAGACCCATACCTTTAGCACGAAGAGTCAAGGACAATATCTCGACCGGATAGAGGTTGTGCCTAAACAATGCTGATCAGCAGTCGCTCCAGGTTTATCCAGATGTCGTTGAGCACTTACATAGTCGCAATAAATAGTGCGCTTATAATCTGGAAACAGAACATCCACATTATTGTGAGGGCCGACGTTGCACTGGTAGGTTTCAGGTTATACTGCCAGGAAGTAATCGTCGCGGCTGTCTGCATGCATATGATCCCCACCAAACCGGCGAAGATCAGTGTTCGACGCTTGAAAAAGTCAACGAACCAACCACCAATTGCTGTGAAAACGAAGTAGGTTGCGGTGAGGCCGAGGTTGACACCGAGTTGCGTTATGGGTTTGGTGACCTAGGAACGTAAGCAACGTCGACACTACAAGGGAATGGCGCATACCCCAACGGTCTTGAGCGCAGGCGTAAGGTAATATGACACAATTCTATCGAGTCGGTCAGCTGACAGTCTTTTGGAAGATCAAAAAAAGAAGTTCTTACCCTCCGCCGTTCCACGATTGGAACATCGAATATAGTACGAGAACCAGCAATCTGTAGCGAACAGTCTTGGTGACGAAGACAGCGAAATTCCAAGATTGCTTGAATCCAGTGCGAGAGGTTTCCAGGGACTCTTCGATTTGTGCGGTAACAATGTCGACAATTGGCTCGTCTACAGAACCCGAAGTAGTCTGGTACTTCGCGATGACCTCCCTCGCTTCTTCTCGCTTACCACGGAGCATCAAGTATCGAGGCGATTCCGGTGTGATGAAGTAGATGAGCGAACACACAACGAGCGGAAAGAATGTCTGCAAGAGCAACGGAAGACGCCAGGACCAGTTGTTAGTCTCGCTCTCCGCCATGTGGGTAGTTCCAATCATGCCGGCGTTCATTGCTACGCTGCCAATCTGGAAACAAGCACCAAACAGACCCACAATTCGGCCGCGAAGATGTACGGGGGCGACCTCTGCGATGTATTGTGGCGAAGACATCAATGCCGATCCGAATCCAAGGAAGAATCGGCCAGCCATGAAACAGGACAGGTTCGGAGCCAGAGCCTGCATGAGTGCAGCACATATGACCAGAGCGTTACCGAGGAAGTTGACTCCGCGACGGCCGATTTTATCGTTGAGTGCGAGGAATGGTGCGCCAACAACAGTACCGATTCGCATCAAGGCTGTGATGTGTGCAAATTCGACTTCTGCTGTTAGCGTATACTTCACCCTGTCAGTTACCAAACAACTTACCACCGTCGATTTCGATGTTGAAAAACTTGTGCCAGGCCGGGTATGCATTAATACCACCTGTTTTCGCGTCGTTGTCAGTATGGCTCGACGACAAACGCAAGGCTCCAGGACAAAGGTTCACCTACTGATGACGGCCCAGTCAACACCGTAACCAGCCTGATTGCAACCTTGGAGGAAGATGATCAGGCAGATCCTGAAACCTGTACGCGTCCAAAACTTAGGCATCGCCTCCTTCGAGATACGAACAAGATCCTCATCGGTGATGCGCTGGACAACAATTTCTTCGGTCTGGAGGGCGCCAGCTTTCTCGTCAGTCACATCGTGGTGAAATGACCTGACATTCTCCTGCGGAGCCATCGTGGCAGTATGGAGGTGTACGGCGGCGATGTTGTTCAAATCTATATACCAGGATTGTGTTCTCGCGATTTTACCACCGCGAGAGATTGCAGTCAGATGTGAACAGCTTTAAGGCCGGCGATCCTTCGACATGCCGGCCCTTGTAAGATACAAAAAAAGGCGGAGAGCATGGCTCCGTCTAGATCGGCGTAATCAAAGCTTGTCACCTCATGTTCACGTTGCGGATCTGCAACCCCATGGGGAAGCATGCATATTGGGCGTTTAGTCCTCAACTTGCAGCGAGCTAGACTTCAGCTTCAGGTTAGCACGAGGAGTAAGACGCATAGGTTCGTGGTCACAAGTGTCCGCCTTGCGTTTGTTGATCGCTCACCAAACATAGTTATTCCGTCCAACCACTCTTCAGGGCACGCGGCTCACGACAAAGAAGTGCATAAATGCTGGTATTGCGAAGTCCAGAGCACAGTGAAGGATCCGACCAACCTAGCACACCCGCGAGATTAACCGGTGGTACATCGCTTACGAACCAATCCCATTGAAGGCACCCATGCTGCGCTACAACTCCCCCGCATCTGACTGGAATGATGCACTTCCGCTTGGTAACGGTCGCCTTGGTGCCATGGTCTACGGAGGCGTATACAAGGAAACATTACAACTAAACGAAGAGAGCGTTTGGTATGGAGGCCCGATGAACCGCACTCCTTTCGGCGCAAAAGATCACCTAGAGGAGTTGAGGAAACTCATCCGCGCTGGAAAACACCACGATGCCAAAGACCTGGTTGGGAAGTACTTCCTTGCTACTCCAAAAAGTGCAAGGCACTACGAGCCGTTAGGTACCTGTACAATTGACTTCGCGTACGACGAGAAGCGGTCGTGCTTTCAGCCCGCCCAAGACGCTGTGCAACACTATGAAAGAAGTCTCAACCTCAAGCAAGCCGAGGCTGTGGTGCAGTATGCTGTCAACGGAACTCGAGTGCGTCGTGAGGCTATGGTGTCCCACGCGGACAACATCATCGCAATCCGTGTAGTAGCCGACAAGGAAATCACATTTACAATCAGCTTGACTCGTATGAGCGATGTTGAGTGGGAGGTCAATGAATTTTTGGATTCAATTGAGATCATTGACCAGCGTATTATACTTCACGCAACGCCTGGTGGTAAGGGTAGCAATGGTCTTTGTCTTGCGACGGCTGCACAAGTCAATGGCGCAGGAGCCGTTCGAATTGTTGGTCGCAATCTAGAAGTCACAGCCAAAGAGGCTTTGGTGGTTATTGCCGCTCATACTCAGTATCGTCACAGCGATGTTCAGCAGGCGGCAACTTCAGAGCTTGACACTGCCCTTCGTACTGGAGCAGAGACACTTTGGCAACGGCACATTGCTGACTGGCGGAGTCTGTTCGACCGCATGAGCATTCAGCTTTACCCGAACGACACTCATCTCACGACAAAGGAGCGTCTTCTAAAAAACCGCGACCCTGGGCTGGTTGCATTGTACCATGCTTATGCACGGTATCTTCTCTTGTCGTGCAGTCGCTCATATCCCAAAGCGTTGCCAGCGAATCTTCAAGGCATATGGAATCCTACATTTCAGCCACCATGGGGATCAAAGTTCACCATCAATATCAACCTGCAGATGAACTACTGGGCTGCACATACATCTAACCTCTCGGAATGCGAGCTTCCCCTGTTCGAACTCTTAGAGCGCATGGCCATAAATGGCAAGCAGACAGCGTCAGAAGTGTGGGGATGTCGTGGGTGGTGTGCGCACCACTGTACAGATATCTTCGCAGATACTGAAACGCAGGATCGCTGGATGCCATCGACCCTTTGGCCTTTGGGTGGAGCATGGCTTTGTACTCACATCTGGGAGTACTACAGTTTTGTTGGTGACGATGCCTTGCTTGTCAGGATGGCACCTGTTCTGGAAGGCTGCGTTGATTTCCTACTGGATTTTCTGATCGAAGACTCGACCGGTCAGTATCTTGTCACAAGCCCTTCTTTATCACCTGAGAACACATTTTTGCACAAGGAAAGTGGAGAAAAGGGTGTGTTCTGCGAAGGCTCTACGATGGACATGGAAATTGTCCGGCAAGTCTTCACGCAGTATTTGCTCACAAAGTCTGTGCTTGGGGAGCTATGCAATTCAAACGACCGCGTTTTTGCTGTACAAACCGCTTTGTCAAAGTTACCGCCTATTGTGATCAGTTCGAAGACTGGTGGCATTCAAGAATGGGGGTTGAGCGACTACGAGGAAACCGAGCTGGGCCACCGGCATGTTTCACATCTTTACGCACTTCATCCAGGTAGCACGATCACCACATCGTCTGATCCTGCGCTCGTAAGGGCTGCCAAAACAACCTTGATACGGCGGCTCGAGCACGGAGGTGGTCATACTGGCTGGTCGAGAGCCTGGCTCGTTAATTTCTGGGCTCGCTTACGACAGCCAACAGAGTGCCAAAAACACATCGAAGCGCTTCTGAAAGACAGCACTTTGCCGAATATGTTTGATAGCCATCCACCCTTCCAGATTGATGGGAACTTCGGTGGTGCAGCAGGCATCACAGAGTGTCTTGTTCAGACGCACGAAGAGATCCAGCCTAAGGGAGCGAAGCATTCGATTAGAGTCATACGTTTGCTACCGTCCTGTCCTGCTGAGTGGAAGAAAGGCAAGCTACAAGGTGTTCGGTGCCGCGGTGGATTCGAGCTTGATCTTGAATGGGACGATGGGGAAATTCAGGATCCTGTACAAGTCAGGTCATTCTTCGCCAACAAGGCCATACTGATTTTCCATCCTGTAGGATCCGATGCCACAGACAAAGGTGTTGAGATTGAAGTTCCTGAAGTTGAGGGCAATCATACCATTAGACGCCATGTCTAAACAAGGTTAGACTTCTGACATCATCTCGAATCAAAAGACTCAACATAAGCTCTCTCAATCCCACAGGCGTACTGCAGTACAGACCAATATGCCAGCAAATTCTCAAGATGCTTTGCAAAAGAACAAAGACCCAACCTTGAATGAATACAGCATTCCAGAACCGCCTCCCTTCATCCATGATCAATTCATTCTCTTTGGAGACTCGATAACGCAAAGCGATGGAGATCCCATGCTTGGCTTCAGCTGTTGTCAAGCGCTTCAACACGGTATGAGTATCAACTGATGGGGTTGAATGATGCTCGAAACTATGAGGAGTTATGACCGGGCTGACCTTTTAGATTATTCAAGGCGCATAGATTTTGTAAAACGTGGCTTCAGTGGTTACAATACTGTCAACGCGTTGAGCATACTCCCTAGAATCTTTCCCGATCCTGAGCGAGGCCGCGTCCGCCTCGTTGTAAGCCAACGTTCCTATGTACTGGACTGGAATGACATATCACTGATGATTAGTAGAGCATCTTCTTCGGAGCCAACGACATCTCCCTGCCAGATACAACAGGCCAGCATGTGCCTCTTCACGTATTCAAGGAGAACCTGCGACGCCTTGTCAAACACCCCAGGATCCAAGCTCACGACAACGTCAAAATACTGTTGATCACGCCTCCCCCAATTGACGAATGGGGTTTCGATGGGTGGGACGAACCTGGAAAGTCGGCGCGGACGGCCGTGACAGCGCGAGGTTACGCCGAGGGAGTCAGGAGAGTTGGTGACGAGATGGGTGTGACCGTTGTGGACTTGTGGGGCGCATGCATGGAGGAAGCAGCCATGGGGTGGAATGCCTCATGTCAAACCGAACGCGGGGTCGAAGTGCTGCTGCCCGGCGATAAGCGTGCGGAGAGGAGCGAGGTTCTGGCACGACTGTTACATGACGGTGAGTCTTCAGTACAAGTTCTGACGTAGACACAGCGCTGACCATTTACCCACCAAGGCCTACATCTAGACGGAGATGGATACAAGATTCTGTACCAAGAGTTTAAGAAGACCATTATCCAAGCGCATCCTGAGCTTCGCCCATCCAAGATACCGGTAGCGTTGGAGCCTTTCTTTCCGGAATGGTTCGAGGACAATGCACCCTGGTAGACACAATGCTACGTGAACCACACGGAATACATGCGATACAACAGGTCTGTGAGGATCTAGTATCATCTGGTCAACGCAACGTTGATCGCGCGTCTTCAGGCAGGGTTCGGCCACGATAGCCCCGGACGCAAGGCTTTCCATTTCCGCCAATAACACGACACTCACCCGCATGTACGTGCCGCGAGAGCTTACCGTATCGAGACTTCAACATTCTTCATGTGAACTCTGCAGGTTGATCCTTTCCAACGCTTGGAGGGGATAATGTCTTTTTCCGGATGCTCTGAAAAGGGTTTGGGGTTGAACTTCATTCTCTTGACATCGTTCACTTCTGTTGTATATTGCAATCTCCGGCGCTTGTTCAAAACTCAGGAGGCTGTTACCCTCATCACATCAGCTATCGAATTGAATATCGAATTGAATATCGAAGAAGTGACTACTGAGATTGAATCATGACTTGGACGCACAACTTCGACACGTCACCAGACTCGGCACTCAAGAATGTCCTACGGAAAGACTTCCACTGGGGTTTTGCAACCGCCGCCGCACAAGTCGAAGGAGCATGGAACAAAGACGGCAAAGGCGAATCGATTTGGGACAAGTTCTGCCACACACCTGGCAAAGTAAAAGATGGAAGCACCAACGAAGATGCAACGCGAGCATACGACCTGTATAAGGAAGACGTTGCGCTCATGAAAAGCTTTGGTGTCACCGCATACCGGTTCTCACTCGCCTGGTCACGCATCATCCCCCTGGGCGGCGCAGAAGATCCCATCAACGAGCAGGGCATACAATACTACAACAACCTCATCGATGAGCTCATAGCCAACAACATTACTCCATTCGTCACGTTGTTCCACTGGGACACGCCTCAAGCCCTCGAAGATCGCTACGGCGGCATGCTCAACCAGTCAAAGTACACACCAGACTTTCTCCGCTACGCCCGACTCTGCTTCTCCCGCTTCGGCGACAGGGTAAAACACTGGATCACCTACAACGAGCCCGGCGTATACACGCTCGCCGGGTACGCAGCTGGTGTACACGCACCTGCACGCTCCTCCTTCCGCGACCGCAACGCCGAAGGCGACTCGTCGACCGAGACCTTCATCGTCGCCCACACTGAGATCGTAACGCACGCTCGCGCCGCGAAAATCTACCGCGAAGAGTTCAAACCGCGGCAGAAGGGCGTCATAGGCATCACGCTGCACGGCAACTACTCAG
Source organism: Phoma sp. RAV-16-625 (assembly GCA_004335185.1). Classification (NCBI taxonomy): domain Eukaryota; kingdom Fungi; phylum Ascomycota; class Dothideomycetes; order Pleosporales; family Didymellaceae; genus Phoma; species Phoma sp. RAV-16-625. Next base: position 45,993 of record SAUA01000089.1, read on the forward strand.
AGCCATGGGACGTGAACAACCCCAAGGACGTCGAAGCCGCCCAGCGCGCGCGAGAATTCGAGATAGCGTGGTTCGCAGACCCGATATACGGCTCTGGCGACTACCCCGCGAGCATGCGAGCGCAGCTAGGCTCACGGCTACCGACCTTCACTGCAGAAGAGCAGAGTCTAGTAAAAGGCAGCGGCGACTTCTACGGCATGAACACGTACACGACCTTCTTCGTGAAACACCGCACCGAAGAAGCAGACATCAACGACCACCTCGGCAACATTGAGAAACTTGACACCAACAGCGAAGGCAAAAGCAGAGGCCCAGAATCCGACACATACTGGCTGCGCACCGCACCTGAAGGCTTCGGCAAACTCCTCCGCTGGATCTGGAACCGCTACCACGTCCCCATCTACATGACTGAGAACGGCACCACGGCGAAGGGCGAGCACGTTGCGGCCCCGCCCTCGAAGGAGGTGCTGGACGACACGTTCCGCCTTGAATTTTTCCACGGCTACTTGCGGGAGCTGGCGCAAGCGGTGCGGGATGGGGTGGATGTTCGGAGTTATTTTGGTTGGACGTTTACGGATAATTGGGAGTGGGCAGCTGGGTACGAGGACCGGTTTGGGGCGACGTGGGTGGATTTTGAGAGTCCGGAGAAGACAAGGTATCCGAAGCGGTCGGCGTACTTCTTGAGGGATTATTTTGGGCATTTGATTCAGGGGGAGTAGGGTGGAGAGTTGGAGATGTGGTTGAGATTCGAGAGTCTAGGGTTACAATGGCATTTGTTGATGGCAGAAAACGGAGCTTGAGAAGAGACTGGGGTTCTGTAGTCCCAATTCTCAAACGCAAACCATCTTTTAAAGGTTACATATACGCTTGAAGAAGAAATTGCTCACAGAACGAGTAATCCAAAGCAGCCTGCTTAGTCCTCAGCTCACTCATGCACGACAGCATACTTACTCATCCCCCTCAACCTCTTCCCGTAGACATAAAACAAATACGGAACAGGGACAAGCACCGCACTAATCCCACCAAGAATCGTCAGCGTCCAATGCACGCCCATATTCTTATAAAACGGAATCCCCACAACCGTCATCCCGCCAGCAGTAACATACCGCACCAGCGTGACCGACGTCAGCGCGCTCGCAGCATACATCTCATACGAGTCGATGATATACTGGTAGCTGGAGATGAAGACGCAGAGTACACCGTAGCCGAACAACACACCCGCTGCAATAGGGCTCCAGATGGAAATGTTCGCGTAGCTGGTCCAGCCCATCCAGAACAAGCTGATGGGGATGGCGGGGGCGCCGAACATGGCGTACCAGAGTCTGAATTCGGGAGGGAGTCTTGTGCCGCCTTGTTCTTCGATGCGTGCCATGTCGCGTTTTGCCCATTTGTAAATCAACGGTACCCAGAGGCTGGCGCCGAATAGACCGATGGCGATGTTGAGGAAGCAGAGGCCGGTTATGCCGGGTGAGGTGCCGTGGGTCGCGCCGAAGATGTAGTCGTAACCGTCGAGGAAGGTGAAGAGTACGATGTAGATCACCGTAAGGTACAGAGTGACTAGGAACACAATGGGTTCGATGGCAAGGAGGAAAGGCCTGTACAAAGCGACTCCGAGACGTTTCAAGAAGGGTTCGCCGCGAATTTCCATCTCGGCGACAAACCTCTTGTCTCCTGTGACGGAGCGTAGATGCTGAGCCTTCCATGCGAGAAGAATGGGAGCGTATGTCTCAGGCTGAAAGATAACAACAAGAATGAGTACCAGTCCGGACATGAGAAGCGTTGTCCACTCCACCCAGCGCCAGCTCACGACCGTGCTTTGTGCGATGAAGCCACCCATGACCGGCCCCATGACCGGGCCTAGGAAAGCAGCGTTGGCGAACATAGGAAAAGCGAAGACACGCTCCATCGGGGTCCAGAGATCGCTGATAGATCCACCAGCGCAGGTGAGGGGCGTGGACCCGAAGAAGCCAGCGAGGAAGCGGAAGACAAGTTGTTGCTGAATGTTCTTTGCGAGTCCAGAAGTCATGATGAAGATCATGTACGTGGTCAAGGTGATGATGTAAACCGGGTTTCGTCCGAGAGTTTCACTGAAAGGGCCCGCGAACAGAGCGCCAACGCCAAAACCGATAAGATAGAGGCCGGTTGCGAGGACCTCGACGACATCGCTGACACCGAACTCCTGTGCGGCTCTGGAGGTTGCTGGGGAGTCGATCGAGGATGCTACTCCGACTACGAAACCGATCAGCGCTATCATGGCGGTCGCGCAGATGCGCTTGGTGTAACTCCAGTTCTGGGGTTTCGAAGGGTCATTTTCGCCTTCGAATGCTACGACGAAGACTTTGCCTGCATCTGGTCCGCCTTCGTTCGTACGCCGGTCACGGACAGCGATGCCTGTGAATGCCACACCAAGTCTGGTACCAATGGAGCGCGCGGTTGCTATTCGGCTCAACGTACGACTAGCCTCGTGAGATGGATGTGGGAGATGAGCTTCCTGACCAGCTTCGGCCTCTGGTGTGTGTTGTGATGCACCAACACTCGGAGCAGCTGCTTCTGGGAACGCTGCATCTTTCTCGGTATCAACACGTTCCAGATCGAGCGACTGACCCGAACGTGGTGTGGACGAATTCGTCGACGTGCTCGACGATACCCGACCTGGCTGACTTGCCCCTTCTCCAATCGCAGACTTCTCGTTGTGTTCTGCGTGCCGACTGTACTGCTCTTCCACTTGCTGGCGAAATCTCCGGTACTGCAAAACCGACTGCATATTGGCGGTATGTCTGCTTAGCTTCGACGCCGCGGAGTCAACTTGCGTAATCTGCGAGGTTCAACACCTGTACTCGACAGTGACAACCTCTACAAAGCAGAAACGAAATGCCCTCAGTAATCACCAAAGCCCTCCCATCGCAGCCCACCGCGTTCTTTTGTCTATATCGGCGCGGTGGATTTCTAAGCCCACACGCATCATTGAAAAATCATTAGCTAGCATGACGTTCGTGGGTCGTGGTAGCTCCACTTGACACTGATCGTCAGGGCTCGTCTCTACACTTTCTTATTCCCGGCGACGTTCTCCGAAGGCTCGTCCCGGAGAACGACGGTTGCTGCTCGGAGAAGATTGTCTGCGTTCGGCGGGCGTTGGATGGGAGGTGCGGGTATTGATGTAATGGGTCATACCTATGAGTGCGGTAATCGGCGCATTGCGGTCGATACTCACTCGCACGTGATCAGAGAGCAAGGAGTCAACCCAAAGAGAAAATCCATCAAACCTAGCACCTCATCGAGCAGCCCGCCAAGAGTCTTACAGTCCCAGGTCCGGTTCGCCAAGCAGCAGATCGGCATCTCTTCGTAGAAGCTGCACAGTCCGTGCACGCTCACTGAGCAAGAGGCTGAGATTTGAGCCTCACACTCGCACAGCCACATATCAAGAAGCTGATGTGTTCAATCCAAAACCAACAATGCCATGTTTCCAATCCCTCACCCCCGTCACAAAACGCCTTTGAAGTCCAGTCCCCGGCGCACTAAGCGCCCATAAGCCTAGTACTCTGACCACCTCGCCCACCATAAAACCATGCCATCCCCAAGTCTAAGCCTAAAGCCACCATCCATGCCGTCTACAATACCCAAAGCGCAAGCCCGCGACCCAAAACCCAACAAATCCCCATAAGCATGCCCCAAATCCCCCAACAACGGAAGTAAGGCACACATCTACCAAGCGAGCCGCGTCGCAAGGTGCCGAGTTAGCCGAATACATTATACAAGATTCGTCCCTCCCTGTATCCTTCTTTCTCCCCCTCGCTCCCGCTCACTGGACCACCCTTCCTTACCCTTCACCGTGAGAGCAATGTCCAGCCCGTAATCGCACACCAATACCACAATGTCCCCACCTACCCCCCTGGACAAGGAAACGCTGCGTCGCCAATCCACCGACGAGCCGCTCGCAGACCAACAGTACCAGGATCCTGAGCACCTCATGGCGCGCCGCCGCACACTCCACGGCAAAGTGCTCATCTGCGGGCTCGTCGTCACCGTCGTGCTGGGGCTTGCACTGGGACTGGGGCTGGGGCTGACGGTTGGGCGGTATGGGAGGAGTTAGTTTCGTATTTGTCTAAATTGGGAGAGCGGTGTTTTTTTCATTGCTTGGTTTGCTTTTCTCCGCGCCTCAAGCGCTGAGGTGCGGGGACCTTTTTTTCCTCTTGGGTCGCACCCTGGGCAGGGGAAGGTGGCGTAAGTATGCGAATCCGAGGGTTTGTGGTTCTCCGCCTGACGTTTTTAGGTTTGCGAATAGGCTGTATGGCGCCGTGGTGTTTGGCTGGGCTCGATACTTCCCTTTGGTGGGATGGTACAGGGTAGAGGGTTGATGGTAGAGGCTGTTCTGCCGATGCAGGTTGAATGGCGGGAGGCGTGGAAGTCGATTGGAGTGGGAATTCGAGGTTATGATTCACGAACTGTCTGGATGCGTGCCGCGACTATCTCGCCATCGTCAAATGCGAGGTAGCGACGTGCATCCTTGACGACAAGCGAGGTGACATGGTTAAGGGAGCACTGGGGCATTACTTCGAGTTGGCCGGTGAGCTATCGATACCCCATCTCACGAAGAAACTCTAAGGGGACCATCCTCGTTCGGGGACATTACGCCCAAATCCCCTGCTGTATCACGAACAGATCTGAATCATCCTTTCGACTACAGTAGAAACTATATCATTCATTCACAGATGGAGTATAACGCTAAAACTATGTAAACCTGCCAAGACTGTTGTTTATCCTGTGAAACGAACAGACTATTCAAACTCCCACGCAATGCGTCGTTCGTGTCATGGATCAGAAACATTCGCTCCCCCAGAAAGACCAAGCGCCGCGCCAGAATGCTATCAATGTCCGTGAAACTCTCCTCCCTCATGTCGGTCACATTGCTGTTCAACATCATGGACCCCTAGTTGACATCCATTCCATCGTCCTCGACGTCCTCGTCGCCATCCTCTTCACCCGCAGTGAGCACACCGGCACTGCCGAGACTCCTCTTGCGGTTGGTTATGGTGCCGAACCGGTTCTGGCCTAGCAACTCGAGATCCTCGCCGCCCACTACGCGAGACTCGGGCGTGGCTTCGTTGCAGAGTTCTATGAGACTCGCCGAAGGTAAGCTCTTGAAGCCGGCCGTGCGCACAATACGGCCGAAGTTTTGCATACAAAACGACGCTGCTCGCTGTTTGAGCCAGTCTTCGCCTGCAGTGGCTGCGCGCTCCCAGATGGTGGCTGCATGTTCTATGTCCAGCTCTCGAGCAAGACGGTTCACGCACAGCAGGCGGAGACGAGGCATGTCATAGATGTTCGACATGACAAGCATGCCTGCAACGTCGTGTAAGGTAGGGCCGTTGTGCGGATTCGGTGCGATACTGTCGGTGTACAGGTAGAACAAGAAGGCGCGAACCGCTGAGTATGGCTCTGGGATGTGCATCTTCTTGGAATGAAACTCGGACATCTGAGCACTCCACAATCTAGCAAAGTGCGGCCATCGAGCGTGCAGGATGAATTTGTGTACATGAATTGGCCGGGAAACGGAAGTCCCGTCAGTTGCAGGCTCTGCACCGACGTTCTCATCCTCGTCAGCATCAGCGGTGATGGTGAAGTCTGCCCCGCTGCCGGTTTCTGGCGCCTGGTCGAAGGTCATCGACAGGTCTGCGCCAATGCCGGTGAGATGTGAAGAGACGTTGGCATCTGAGGATGGCATCGATTTCGATCGTGCATCAGAAGCGAGTTCGTTGCCCAAAACGCCAAATTTGCGTAGATCAATTGCAAGAACATCGCTAAGATACTCGCTGTTGTGTGTACCGTCCGCTGTCGTTTCGACGGGGCTGCCCAGCAGCCAAGCGTGTGTGCCTTCGGGGTTTGTTGTGCAGTAATGCCAGCGGTAGTTTGGGCTGTAGAGGTCTTTGCCGTCTGCAATCTTCTGCCATCGGAGGGTGTCCAGCTCCAAACTTGACAGACTTGTTTCGCAGTTGAGCTCTGCAGGAGTGACAAAGTCGAGGAGACAGCCAGACGAGAAGACGTGGAAATGGGTGCCTGACGCCTGCGACGGCAGATTTGGACTCGAGTGGAACTTGAGTGATGATATGGAACCAGGTGCGACGTATGGTGATCTGTTCGCGCTCATGCCGTGGTAAGACTGCACGCTCGAGTTGGCGGTGTAGCCGGTACTACCGGTCGCCGTGAGGTGGCCAGAAGCAGGTGCTTGAAACCTCTGTCGCGAGGAAGCCAGTTGGCGGTCGCCGGTGCCGTACTTCATGGCATTATCGAACTCGGGGCTGCCTCGCAGGTCTAGCCACCAGATCTCGGTGTTCTTCTCCAGGTCATCGTTGATACCGCCAAAGATCCAGATACGGCCATTGGAGATCCAGCTGGCGTGGTCGTATCGTGGCACGAATCGCCAGGAGCGCGACCAGGTCCACGTCTTCAAGTCGAGATAGCAGATGTCGTCCAGCACGCTGTCGTGGCCCGTCTGACCGCCGCTAATGTACAGTTTGTCGTCGTAGATGACGGCAGAGTGCCGGGCTCGTCCGCGCGGTAGCACGCCGTGCAGCTCGGGCTGGGTCCAGTGTGCCGTCTTCAGGTCGAAGACGATGACGTCGGCGAGGTGCTGGCGATGCTCGTTCTCGCCGCCAAAGACCAGGAGCTTGCTGCCTTGCCAAAGACAGGCTGTGTGGCCTGCGCGCTGCTGTCAGCGAAAGGGAACTCGTGTTTCGACTGCCATGTACTCACCCATGCGCACGCCAGGAATGTCGCCATAGTTGTCGACGAGATTCCACTGGCGGGTGACGAGGTTCAGGCGCAGGACGTGGTTGTAGACTTCGTCGGTGAACTGGTCGAAGCCGCCAAAAGCGTAGATCTGGTCGTCGCCGACGTAGGTAACGGAGGCATTGACAAGGCAGGCGGGCTTGGCGCCTATGGTGGAGATCATCTTCGGTTTGTAGCCATCGCCGACGGATTTGCGACTGCGCACGGGGCTGGCGGACATGAGGAACGTGTTGGAGGACGAGGCAGCGCTGCCAGGCGGGGCGGGGATGGCGGTGGGGGCAGCAGAGTGCGAGGGGGTAGAGACAGCAGCGGGGTTGGGCGTGGTCAAGGGAAGGGCAGTGGGACTGGGAGCGATGGTGTGTGCCATGGACATGGACAGCGTGGGAGTGGGAGCGTGGTGGACGGGAAGTGGGTACGCATATGGGGCGCCGGGGGCAAGGGTAGCAGAGCGCCTGTGTCCAGCCAGACGCAGAGAGAATGCGAATCAGAATGGTCGTCTTTTGTTCCTCACGGTTGCGGCTGACGGCTCAAGGCGGTGAAAGCCGTGAAAGCCGTGAAAGCCACTGCCGGAGCGCCGAGCCAGCCAGTAGCCAGTCAGCGGAAGCAGCGCGCCCAGCTCTCCTCTCCTCTCCTCCACGCTCACGGCGAGGGCGGCGAGCCACGGCAGGCAGTCTTGCTTCCTTTGCGCATTGTCTTTGCGTTGCCAGAGGAGCGAGCAGTCGCGCCACCTGCAGCAACGGCCTGGCCACTCACGGCCGTCTGTCTTGGGCTGCTGCTCGCGCACGGTGGCGGGTGATATCATCGCCGGGCCAGCGACTGCTGGTGCCGTGGTCAAGGGTCTGCCCGAGCTGTCACCCCGTCAACGCCTGCCGTAAACAAACCCTTTTTAAGGAAGCAGCCACCTGCTCGAACGCCTGCCCTCCCTACCAGTCCGCACAAACCTCACTACCTCTCTGCTTGCTTGACGCTCCGTCAGGCTACGCACCACTTCCTTGCTACAGACCACCAAACAAATAATCAATACTTCACCGCATCGATTACAACAGCATCTAATACTAATCTTACCAACCTACAGCAGCCTACCCCAAAACCACACTGTACGAGACGCGCCCCACTTTTTCACGTGCGTGCATTCGTCTGACAGTGCTCCTCCAGCAAGACAAAAGACCAGCTTAAGCTCGCAGCCATGGCCAGCCCAGCTGTCCTGACGCCGGTCAAGAACCGCAATGCAGTCTTCTCTACCCGTGCCGCTGGCGGACGGATGCCCTTGACCCCCTCTCCCCGCACACCAAAGACACAAACACCTGATGCGCAGGCGCACGAGTCCATCCACGGCGGCAGCCTCATGGCCCGTTTCCAGCGCTCCATCTCCAAGAGCCAGAAGCCCTCCCCCAAGTCAAACATCGCCCGCGTCAACTCGCCAAGGAGGCTCGAGCTCGGCGTATCAGAGTGGTCGCTCACAGGAGCCGCAACCACAACCGCTGCGACAAAGACCAAGGCGCCCGTCGTCGTCAAGGCCAAGAAGGAGCCTTCCATCCGCACACGGCCCACCAAGACCCGCATCACATACAACTCCGCTGACCGCTTCATTCCCAACCGGACCGCCAGCGATGCCATCACAACGGTCGGCGCAGGCAAGATCGACCGCGATTCGCGACCCAAGTCCAGCTCCAAGGCCGAGGGCTCTACAGTGCTTGCCAATGCTGCGAGTGCTTTTGACCTTGGCGGCCGTGGATCCGAGGAGGACGTCACCCTCGCGCTCGAGGGCCTAAACCTGGGAGATGACGATGAGGAGAGCCAGCCCAAGTCCAAGCCCGCACCAGAGACCGCCGCGTACCAGTCAACGCTCGCCTCGGCGTGTGGCATCAACCAGAACCAGCGCATTCTTGCCTTCAAGCCCGCTGCACCAGAATCCTCCAAGCCCATCGACCTTCGATCGCAGTACAACCGCCCTCTCAGGCCCGCCAGCGCTGTCAACGCACAGAGCCGCCGTCGCATTCCTTCAGCACCTGAGCGCGTCCTCGACGCCCCTGGCCTTGTCGACGACTACTACCTCAACTTGCTCGATTGGTCCTCCGGCAACCAGGTCGCTATTGGTCTGGAGCGCTCGGTCTACGTCTGGTCTGCCGACTCTGGCTCCGTCGCTTCGCTCTTCGAGTGCGCCGCCGACACATACATCTCTTCCGTCAAGTGGTCTGGCGACGGCGCCTACGTTGGTGTTGGACTCGGCACAGGTGAGGTGCAGATCTGGGACGTCGAGGAGCAGACCAAGCTCCGCAGCATGTTTGGCCACGAGACGCGCGTTGGCGTCATGGGCTGGAACAAGCACCTCCTCTCGACGGGTGCTCGCTCCGGTCTCGTCTACAACCACGATGTCCGCATCGCCCAGCACAAGGTCGCCGAGCTCGTCTCCCACACGGGCGAGGTCTGCGGTCTGGAGTGGCGTGCCGACGGCGCCCAGCTTGCGACTGGCGCCAACGACAACATGGTCTCTATCTGGGACGCCCGTTCGCTCGCCGCTCCCAAGTTCACAAAAACCAACCACCGTGCTGCCGTCAAGGCTGTGTCCTGGTGTCCCTGGCAGTCCAACCTCCTCGCCACTGGCGGTGGTTCCAACGATCGCCAAATCTACTTCTGGAACACCACCACTGGTGCCCGCGTCAACCATATCGCCACCGACTCCCAGGTCACCAGCCTGCGATGGAGCACCCACTACAAAGAGATTGTCAGCAGCGGAGGTTTCCCTGACAACAGCCTCAGCATCTGGAGCTACCCCACAGGCGTCAAGAACATGGAGATCCCCGCCCACGAGTCTCGCGTGTTGCACAGCTGCCTCAGCCCTGATGGCCAGATGTTGGCCACTGCCGCTGCCGACGAGTCTCTCAAATTCTGGAAGATCTTCGAGAAGAAGCCTGGCCAGCCCTCTGTCGCTGCTGCCGGCGCTGTCTCGACCAAGCCCAGCGCTACCAAGCAGATGACCATCCGCTAGGTAAGCGTTCGGGGAGGTGCATCGTGTGTTGAAGGAGCGTGAGGAGGAAGCTATCAATGTCGAGCACAGTCGTGGTCTCCTGACCATGCTCTGCTGCGACCCATCATACCGGCTTGCGCAACGGAGCCAGTATCAACTCGACTCTACGCGCAACGGTAAGTTGGTAAGTATCACATGTCATTTGGGTATGTGACGCGTTCCAGTCTTGGAACTCCACATCTACCCTCGGATCAGTCAACTGGGTTCAGTGGCTCAGCGAGGCGTTCTCGAAGCATTGCACGGCGTCCAATCAGCATTTCGAGCGTTCTTGCGCATTCAAGTCTATGAGTTACGATAGGATACCCACCCAGCCATCGAGGGAGCTTTTTGTACAAATTTTTGGAGTCTATTGGGACCGGTCGTCATAGCATTATCAATCAAACACTCAAACTAAGAAGTGTTGCTCCAAACGCGTGAAATGGTGATGTTGTAGAATGGTTGTAGTTGTGAAGATGCGTGTGTAGCGTGAAGACGCGTCACGCGCCGACTACCTCCACGCCTTCTCCTGCACCCCACCATGCCCCGCCCGATGTCGCCGGAGGAATTCCAAGAGCTGGGGCGCCGCTATTACAAACTCAAGCAATTCGACAAGGCGCTGGAGACGTTCAACCATGCCATCGACGCATCTCCCACGCTCGGTCTGCACGACCACCGCGCCGCGTGCTACGACAAGCTCGGGGACTACAATGCCGCGGTCAGGGATGGACGCGCCATGATTAAGCTCGACAAGCAAGATGTGAGAGGCTACCTGCGCACAGCCAGCGTGCTGGAGAAGATGGAGAAGCCGGAGACAGCGCTCGGGATATACAAATACGGCATGAAGAATGTACCGGTCGACGACAAGAACTTCAAGGTCCTATAAACCCGCGAGAATGCCATGAAGCGTCGCTAATACGCTGCAGCTGCTGCAACAGCTCCACGATAAGGTCACCCGCAAGCTCTCACCCGCCCAAGCCGTTGATCCATTCACTATTCTCCCCGTCGAGATTGCCGAGATGATACTCGAGTATCTCGCCTTCAACAACATGCTCAACTGCATGCGCGTCAGTCGAGGCTGGAGAGACTATCTCGCAAAGCTGCCTCGATTGTGGCTGCATTTGGACATGTCGAGCGCGAGGAAACCTGTACCTCGTAGCTTCGTCGACAAAGCCGTCCGTCGCTCGCAATATCGCCTCGCTCGTCTCACCTTGCATCGGTTCCAGCACATGGATGTCGTGCAGAATATAGTGCGGGTCTGTAAGAGTCTTGAGGACCTCGAGATACTCACACTGCCAATGCAGACCGCGGGTGACTCGCTCATAGGCATTGTGCAGTCTGCTGCCCCATGCCTCAAGAAGATTGTCGTGCATTCGGATGTCACCACAAGCACCGCCACACAGATTCTGCGCTACGGTTCCAAGCTCGAGCACGTCGAGTACCGCGCCCTGCAGACATACAGGTATCAGGCAGATTGGACAGGCCCGTTCCCCAACCTCCAATACCTGCGCCTTACCACGCCAATGCGACCCTCGTTACTTCAGCTTGACACCAACAAGCTTCTCACGCTGGTTCCAGCGCTACAGACCTTGATCTTGACAGATATGGCTCAATCGAGAGACCAACTCCCTCTTCAGTCTCTTCCGCTGAAGACGCTGATCATCAAACGCATGGCCTTCATGACCTCCTGGCCCATCTTGCCTTCCACCCTGGAGCATCTCGAAATCGCAACTGCATCACAAACAGACATCAACTTGAACCACGACGCTGCAATCCACAGCGCACTACCCAACCTAAGCCACCTAACCCTGTCAGGCTTCTCCAACTTCAGCCAGGACTTCTTCACAAAACTGCTAGACATGTACGCCCCCGAGGACGACCCCAACAACCCACAATCCACGCCCGGCACACCCCTTCGCCACCTCTCCCTAACCGGCACCCTTCTCCCCACCACCTTAGGCCCCTTCCGCAGCCCCGACAACTCCCTCTCTACCTCCCCCCGCATCCTGACTCCCTCTCTCCTCTCTCTAACCCTACACGACCTCCCCGTCGACGACGACGAAGTCGAGGCCCTGCTGCTCCACCCAACGGGCCTGCAGAGTATAGATTTCAGCGGCTCAAAGGTGACAGGCGCTAGTATCAAGATGTTGACGGATGGGTTGCGGACATTGAAGGCGCTGAGGCTGGATTGTTGTGCGGGGGTGCGGGGGCGTGATGCCGTTGAGTATGCTCGGGCGAGGGGTGTGGTTGTTCGGTGTGCGATGGGCGATGTGGGCGGGAAAGGGAGGAGGGTTAGAGAGGGTTGATGGGTGGATTTGGAAGCAGTGGGTTGCATCAGAGTTAGCTTGGTGGTTCGGCGGGGTATATTGAACTTCTAGTAGTATAGCTCTCATCCATCTATCTACAGCCTACTTCATCCCCTTCTTCATCCTCTTCCTTTCGCCTTCTCATCATCCTCCTCCCTCCCCAGCATTTCAAACCCACACCCTTCTCACCCCCTTCACCATCCCTCCATCTAGAACTAAATATTTGTCGTCCTGGGACCCCGCAGCGGCAGCCCCAGTCCAAACCGCGGTGGAACAGGATGAGATAGCGAATACTGCATCACGGGACCCAAAACCCGCGCCATCTGCGCCCAGATATGCGCGGGTCTTTGCCTTGGTGCTGGGGGTTCGTGGTCGGTAAACGGGATATCTCCGGGTGGGTTGGAAGGCGAGGTTGATGCAGAAACCGGAGAAATCCAACGGCGTGTCACCACCACCACCACCTCCTCCTCCTCCCCGTGTCGTGGATCCGCAAGCGAAGGAAGAGAGGTGATATCTAATCCACTTCCTCTCCTCCCCCTCGCACTCCCACCACTCGTCCTCGTCCTCACCCTCAGCCGCCCACCCCCATCCTCATTCCCCTCACTCCTTCGCTGTCTCAAACGACCTCTCATCCCCGCATCGTTGTCAAGACGCTGCTGCGACCCCACGTACCCGGGTAGAAGGGAGGGATGTACAATCCCCGGCGGGGGACGAAGGGAGGATATCGGGGGGGAGGCGGAGATGGACCACGGGGATGGGTGGAAAGGTACTGGCGGGTCTGGATATACGGATGTAGAGGCCGAAGATGTATGTGGAGAAAGATTTGGAGAAGGAGAAGGAGAAGGAGAAGGAGAAGGAGCGCCATACACATATGCCAGCATAGCTTCCCAGTCGTCGGCGGCGGGGATGTGGGTCGTTTGGCCTGGATTCGTGGCGATGTCCATGTCCATGTTGTTACTCGTGTGGCGGTCCGTGTCTCTGTGGCTGTCTCCGTGATTGTTGCCGTTCGTGGAACCATCTATATCCATATCCATATCCATATCCCCATCCCCATCCCCATCCCCATCTTCCTCCCCCTCTTCCAGATCCCGAAACTCACGGCCCAAAGCACCCGCACCACTTTGACCACCACGACGGGCACGTCGCATACCGACAGCAGCAGCGTCCATGGGTTGTGGAGATGTGGTTGGGAAGGTGAGGAAGTCGATACTGGTCTGTCGTTTCTCGGGGAGAGGAGCAGATGTAGGGTTGGCTTCGACGGGGGGTGCTGTGTCTGTTGTTTGAGGAGATGGGGTGCTGGAGGTTGGCGAGGTTGGCGGGGACATGGTGGGTTGGTGTCGTGGGGTGTTTGTATTCGACATGGTATGGCGAGGTGGTGAGAAAGACTGTCGATGGTGGGATGAAAGTGAGTCCCAGATATTCGAACTCGATATCTGCAGCATTCGAACCACCATCTTGTTGTGCGTCGCCTGCTTGCCTTCAGCGCGGTTCACGCATTACACACCCAAGCTCAACCGTGGATCGCGAGGAAAATCCAACAGTATGCCAGCCAATAGTCACCACCGTAAAGGAGAGATGGAGTTTGGGATAGAAATAGTAATGGACTGATAGGAACTACTACTCGTTAGTGAGTTTGTGGTGTTGGTATCATCTACGCATCGTCGTGTCTCTACCCGCCCAAGCCGAATAATTGCATGTCCTGCCCAAACGCCGATGCCGTGTCGCACCCCTAACGCCGTTTTTTGCCGTGCGGTATTGCGTCTTTATTTCGCTACGTCTAGCTGCTGCCGGTGCTTTGGTGCATGGGCAGGCCGGGCGTGGATGAGGAGTGGTGGCCAGGGGTGTTTGGGTTTGCCTTTTTCTTCTCCTTTTTCGCCCACCGCACTACGTCTCTGTCAGCAAAAACATGATTACAACAGACAAGGCGCACTTACGTCCACACGCGTTGCACAGCGTCTTGGGCCCGTTGGGGCCTTTTCTCCATTCTGGCGAGTCGAGCGTGCCGCAGTCGGTGCACACGTACTCGTCGGCAAGCTTGAGTTTCTTCTTTTTATCGGACGGGCCCCGGCCGTCGCGGTCTAGCGAGATCTGTATCCCGGCGTCGCCTCTGATCAACAGCGGGCTCACATCGCCAGTGCTGATGCCCTTCGAGCGCTCGCCGTCTCGGTACCGCAGGCCAGTCAGCATCTCGATCGTCTCCAGGTGGTTGGCGCCCTCGTAACGGGCCATCTTGTCGCTGATGTTCTCTGTGCGGCTTGCGGCCAGGACCTCGTCGAGATTCTGGCGGGTCAGGGCGGTGTTGGAAATGCTGGGCTTTGCGGGCGGCGGCATCTGGGCGTACGAGGCGGCGTCGCTGGGGTTGAGGCTCTGGGTGACGACCGACTCTGTGGGGGCGCCCGACTGGCTCTCGGCCGTCTTCTTAGCCCAGTCGTCCTGTTCGTCCTGCTCCTCGCGCTTCAGCTCGGCGATGCGCTTGGTCAGGCGTTCGTTCTCGATCTTGTGCTCGAGGAACGAGTCGAGCAGGGCGGCGTTCTTGGTAGGATAGGGGCGGGCCATGATGAAGAAGCCACGGCAGTTGAGGGCATTGGGCGGCGCAAAAGAGCTGGGGTCGCTGGAGAGATGGGGGTGGCCATGGGACTCAAAGATGGCCCACGAGTCGTCCGACTTGCGGAAGCGGTAGAAGAAGCGCAGCGAGTTGCCCGAGGCAATGGACTCGTTGAACTCCTTGACGAAGATGCCAATGTCCTCGGGGTGGATGAAGTCGTTTATGAAGCGGCCCATGAGCTGGGCGGGGTCCCAGCCGGTGAGCGTCTTGCACGAGGGAGAGACGTAGAGGATGCGGCCGTTGGGGGTGAGGATGTGCAGCAGGTCGCGCAGCTCCTCGAGCACGCGCTGCGACCAGTTGCGCCGCTTGGTGAACTCGGTCAGCGTGCTGCCAGACGGGTTCATGTTGGGCGCGCCGAAACCCGTGGGGAGGGGCCCAGCGCCGGCGCCCGTTAGCCCGCCGTCGTGCGCGAGGGCCATGCCGCTGTTGCTGTGCGCGTGGCTGTGGCTGATGGTGTTGGTGTTGGCGCCCTGTGGCTGCGACAGGTACGGCGCATACCCGTCGTCGTTGATGCTGCCCGTGTCGTCACCGCCCAGCGCCATGTCCATGTCCATGTCCATGTCCATGTCCATATCCATGTCCATGGCCAACCCGTCCATCAGAGGCACCTGCAGTCCATGGAAGCCGTCGATGGCGCTGAGGCCGGGCGGCGCTGTGTTGGACAAGGTCGTGTCGAGGGCCTGAGTCGGTGTCTGTATCGACGTCTGTGTCGGCGGCGTCGTAGTCTGTGTCGGTGTTGGAGTCTGTATATGTGCCGGCGTCTGTGCCTGTCCCTGTGCCTGCTGTGCCTGCGCCGGGTTCACCACAGCTGGGTAGCCGCTCATCTGCCATCACATCAGCCCTGCCCTCAAAGTCCGTCGGTGTCGAGTGTGGGGCCCCTGGTCGTACCTCAGCACCGCCATTCTGGTACATGGCCACGGCTGTCTGCTGTCTACCTCTGGAAAGCCGGCGCCCATGCAGTCACAATTGTCTGCCAAAGCGTTGCTCTCTCGTGACGCAGATCACGCGCCCCGCTTAACTCGCTGCCGTCCTGAAGATGCGCATCTTCGGTTTTGCACTACACCTATGACGGCACCACCACCGGCGCTCCATGATTCAGGCGCTGGCGCTGTGTCTTAGGCCCGATTGGGTCATGACAGGTCACGTGCTCTCGCGACAATCCACGCGAGGTTGCCTAATGCTGGAACGCGCCTTCCTTTCCCACGAATCCCACCACATCTCACCGCACCAGCCCGCGCGAGGGCGCTCAATCCTCAACCACCCGCAGGAGAGAGTGCACTGCACGCCGCCGCCATCATGTCCAAGATCGACCGCATGATGATCCAGGGCATTCGCTCTTTTGGACCAGAGAAAGGCGAGACCATTGTCTTTACCACTCCGCTTACCCTCATTGTTGGCTGGAACGGTTCTGGCAAGACTGTGTGTAGACTCCGTCGTGTGGCACGTCTCGACCGACCAGCGTGACTGACTCGAGCACAGACCATCATTGAGTCGCTGAGGTATGCAACAACAGGCGACCTGCCCCCAAACAGCAAGACAGGCGGTGCTTTCATCCACGACCCCAAGCTGCGGAATGAGAAAGAGCTCTTGGCCCAGGTCAAGCTGTCGTTCCGCTCGACCTCCGGAGTGCGCATGGTTGCCACCCGCAATCTGCAGGTCACTGTGAAGAAGAATGCGCGCAGCCAGAAGACGCTCGAGGGCTCGCTGCTCATGCTGAAAGACGGCGAGAAGCACTCCATCTCCACCCGCGTGGCTGAGCTCGACCAAATCATCCCTCAGTATCTTGGCGTATCGAAAGCTATCTTAGACAATGTCATCTTCTGCCATCAGGAAGAAAGCCTGTGGCCACTCAGCGATGCCTCAACGCTGAAGAAAAAGTTCGACGAGATTTTCGAAGCGATGAAATACACCAAAGCCATCGAGAACATCAAGATGATCCGCAAAGACCGCAACGTCGAGCTTGGTCAGCTGAAGATTATCGAGGCAAATGCAAAGGAAGACAAGGACCGAGCCGCAAAGAGTGAGAAGCGACAGGCTGCGCTCTTCGACGAGATTGAAGGACTCCGCGGAGACTACGAAAAGGTTGACGATGAGTGTACGGAAGCACAGCACAAAGCCAACGAAGCTTACAACCACGCTGCAAGATATGAACAAATCGTAGCGCAGCTGAATGGCAAGCGCATCACCTTCAGCGCCAACAAAGATAGCGTAGACGCTTTGCAAGACAACCTCAAGCAGATGACCGAGTCAGACGACGAGCTAAAGGATATGCTGGATCAGTACGAGGAACGCATTGCGACATACGCTACTCAGCAAAACGACTCTCGACAGCAGTATGGCGACCTCAAGGACGAGCTGCAGCAGAGCAGGCACTCACTTGGTGCGAAGCAGGGCGAGATCGGCAAGTACGAAGCACAGAAAGAGCAGTACGATCGCCAGATCCAACAGCGCGAGAGCCTCATCAAAGAGACGGCCAAGCGTCATAGCATCCGCGGCTATGATTACGACATCACAGACAAGCACATCTCCGACTTTCAACAGGTTCTGACCAGAATGTCTCGCGATCAAAACAAATCACTTGACCGTGCACGAGAAGATGCGCAACGTGAGCTCCGCGAGGCGCAGAATGATCTCAACGAACTCAACACCCGCAAGTCCAATCTGAGTCAGAGCAAGGAATCTGCGCGGACAACCATTATAAGCAACGACAAGCGCATATCAGACCTGCAGAGGTCGATGAACCAGATCAAGGCCGACGAAGGCAGTGAAGCTATATTGCAAGACAAGAAGCACGAGACCGAGGAGCAGCTTAACAACGCAAACGCTGAAGCAGCTTCGGGTCAATTCAGCGAGCGGATACAGGAAGCCTCAGAGACTGTACGGATACTCGAGGATAAGAAGGAACGGCTGACCGTCGAGCTTGGTGATGCGACAAAGCAGGCTCGCGAATCAGCATCCATCGACTACACGCGGAACGAGCTGCAAGGTCAGCAGCACAGTCTCGAGAAGATGAAGAAGGTCCACAACAAGCGCATCTCTCAGCTTGTTGACCCCGACTGGGATCCATCGACATTGGAGGCAACTTTCCAGAGCGTGTTCTCAGAGAAGTCTACCAAGGTCAAGGAGGCAACATCCCGTCGCGACATCGCCCAGACAAAACTTGACAATGTCAACTTCCAAATGTCCAGCCTGGAATCACAGCTTAAGAAGAAGCGAGCAGAACTGCAGCAATATGAGCGGACCATAAAGGAGGCCATTCAGAAGGATGACATATTTGACTTTGAAGAGACATTGCAACAACTCGAGGACGACTACGATGCTACGTCAACAGACAAGGCAAAATTTGAGGCTCAAATCGAGTACATGCGACAGTGTCTGATGACCGCGGAGCGCGACAACACTTGCCGACTGTGTGCCAGGGCCCTCCATGACGACAGGTCGCAGCAGTTCACCGCTGCCGGTTTTGTCGACAAATTAAACCGCATCATCGAGAAAGCTGAGATCAACATGCAAGGAGACAATGCAGAGGAACTGCTGGCGGAACTTGAAGCCGCTCGCAATGCTAAGCCAAGCTACGAACTAGCCACTCGTCTGCGCGACACCGAGCTCCCTGCGCTCCAGAAAGATCTCGCAAAACTGTCTATGGAGCGTGACAACGCCAACAAACAATTGGAAGACCAGGATGCTGTCATTCACGACCTGGAGGCTGAAAAACAAGAGGTAGAATCTCTCTCGCGAGACATCCAGACCATTGTACACAACTACAACGAGATCATCAAGCTCGAAGCGCAGGTCAAAGACTTGAGCCAGAAGCAGAAGACCGCAGGTCTGTCGAGAGGCATCGACGCTGTTCAGGCAGATATGAGGGAGGTTACCGATGAGAGTCGAAACGCTAGAAATACGCTGGAGCAACTCACCTCAGAGCGAGACAAGTCCCGCAACCTCGTCACGACTCTCGAGCTCAGAATCCGCGATATCATCGCCGATCTGAACAACGCGCAGTCGAAATTAAAGGAGAAGCGAGCTCTTTCCGAGCGGATCGAGGAGCTAAAGAGTGAAAGCAGCAACCAGCGTGAAACTATGCGCGGATTTGACAAGGATGTCGAGAATCTCATTCCTGAAATCGAGCAGGCTCAATATAAGTACGATGATATCAACCGTCGGGGGAACGAGAAGGTCCAACGCGCGCACGATGAAGCTTCCAAGCTTTCTGACAGCGTCCGCCAGCTTACCCAGGCCGACAGAGAGATCAACGCCTACATCGACCGCGGCGGTCCGCAACAACTTGCACGCACACATCGCGACATTGAAAACCTGCAAGGCGAGATCGCTCGCATCGAATCCGAGATGATGGAAGTCACGCGCAAGGTTAAGAAGATCGAAGACACCATGCGCGACACGGAAATGACCAAACGCTCAATCTCTGATAACCTGCGGTACCGCAAGGCGAAACGTGCGCTGGAGACTCTTCAAATAGAGATTGAGAAGCTCGAAGAACATGGTGCCGAGCGCGACAAAGACCACTATGAGCGCGAAGCCCAACATTGGGACACTCGCTACCACCAACTCAACACGTCCAAGACATCGGTAGAACGCGATATGAAGAACAAGGACGACCAGCTGACTGAGCTCATGGAAGAGTACAAGTCGTTGTACGAGAACGCCGCGACGGGGTACCGAGAGGCCCATATCAAGGTCGAAACCACAAAGGCTGCAATCGAAGACCTCGGACGCTACGCGGGCGCCCTAGACAAAGCAATCATCCAATACCACGCGCTGAAGATGGAGGAAATCAATCGAATCATCGCCGAGCTCTGGCGCAACGCATACCAAGGCACCGACGTAGATACGATCCGCATCGCTGGCGACTCCGAAGCCAAAGGCAACCGCTCCTACAACTACCGCGTAGTAATGGTAAAGCAAGACACCGAGATGGACATGCGCGGACGCTGCTCAGCCGGACAAAAAGTCCTCGCCAGCATCGTCATCCGCCTCGCGCTCGCCGAATGCTTCGGCACAAACTGCGGCCTCATCGCCCTCGATGAACCCACCACCAACCTCGACCAACAGAACATCCAGGGCCTGGCCCAGAGCTTGTCGCACATCATCCAGATGCGCCGCAAGCAGGCCAACTTCCAGCTGCTGGTCATTACCCACGACGAGCAGTTTTTGCGCGAGATGAATTGTGCGGATTATACGGATGTTTATTGGCGAGTTGGCCGGGATGCGAGTCAGGAGAGTTTTATCGAGAGGCAGAATATTGCTGAGGTTAGTTAAGGCAGTCGACATAGACTGCAGAGATGATGTATCGAGTGTTGTGTGTAGTGGATCTCTTTTTGGCGGTTGATGGCATGGTGTTTTTCTGCGTCTTTGCGGCATAGTAGGCGTTCAAGGCATCGACTGGGGGAATGTCTAGGTTGATATGAATGAACAAACGAAACATGTCCCATCCTAACCTTCTACTCACTTCAAGTACACTTGATAAATACGCTTAAGGAAACACTCACAGCATCAAGACCAAGATTTCAAATGCTTCCATTCCTATCTATTCCGTGCGTATGGTATCGCAAAAAAGCTATGTATGCACAATCGATAGAAAAAAAGTGAGCTGTGCCAGGTATTACGTCGCTCTGCTCTCAAACGTCTAATCATGCCATCTTGGGGTGTACATGGTACACACCGTCGAGAACGTACCCCTCAAAGTCGGACGAGTCATCTTCATCGTCGTCATCATCATAGACATCGTCGTCGTGAGTATTTGCCATACTGTAAAGGTCGTTCCCGTAATCCTCATGTGAATATTGGGCCTGCTCGCTCTCGACACCCAGGCGCCTCGCCAGGTCGATTATTTCTATTTGTCTGTGAAAAGGCTCTCCTTCCACTCGCACGTCTTGTGGTTGCAGTTGGGCCTCCGGTTCCAGTTCCGGTTCTGGTAGCGATTGCAGCTGGGGTTGCGACTGCTGTTGCTCCAAGCGCAATCGATCTAGCACGGGGCCAATCTATGATCCGCCATTGAGCAGGTACTCGATCGCACCCTGGACGTTGCCTCCACTCCTGCGCAATGCAGACACGTTGCGGTCGAATTCGTAGAAGCCCATCTCGTTCAATTGCCTAAGCTGCGCTTCGTAAACCTCCTCTGGCGGTCGGCTGTCTGCAGGCGCGGGTGGTCCGCCGAAACCGCCACCGAAGCCACCGCCGGGGCCGAAGAGAGCGGCGAAGGGATTGGCCTGCTGCGAACCGGCGTCGCCAGCTCCAGCGCCAGCAGACGATGGGTTCTGTCCGAAAGCACCGAATGGGTTCGCACCAGCACCACCAGCGCCACCGCCCATCATCTGCATCATTTGCTGCATCGCTTGCGGATTCTGCATGATGTTGCGCGCCGCGTCTGCGATTGGGTTTGGCTGACCCCCTTCTGCTCCGCCGAACAGGTTTCCAAAGGGGTTGGGAGGCGCCGAGGAGGCATTTTGTGCGTTTTGCGTAGAGTCGGTGCCCTGACCCTGTTGTGTCTGTGGAGCGAATGGGTTTGCGCCGCCTGCGAAGAGATTCGCGAAGGGGTTGGCGTTGGCACCACCGCCGGCACCACCGAATGCGGCAAAAGGGTTCGCTGCGCCGGTAGCGCTCGAAGGGTTGGGCGTCGCGCTCGCAGCGTCGCCGGTTGCTGTCGACCCTGGCTGCGGGGTGTTGTCTGTAGCGCCGGGCGCCGCCATGGAGCCGCCACTACCGCCATTCCCTTCCATGTTGCGTTGCATCTGGAGCTGCATGCGCATCACCTCGGGGCTGAACAGCATGCGGCGCATCTCAGGGTTCTGCAGCATCTGCTGGAGCATGGGGTTGTTGCGGATCTATCACATGTCAGCAACCAGTCCTGAGCAAGGCGCGTCGACACGTACCGTGGGGCTCTGACACAGCATGTCGATTACCGCCGGGTTTTCCATGGCTTCATTCATCTGTGACAGGAACATGGGGTTGTCCATCATCTCGAGCATGCTATCTGGGTTCGGTGGTGGGCCCATCTGTAGGGCGTTAGCAAGCCCCACTCATGCCATCATGGTGCGAACATACCCCTCCGTCGGCGCCAAACGTGTCCATCGACGGCAGACCATGGAAGCCGGCGTAGCGCGCGCCCGTCAGGCCAGCAAGCGGGTTGTTGCCCGTGCCGGCGGCGATGTTGGTCGGTACCTGCGGTGTCGGTGTGCCGGTGCCGGCGCCGGTGCCGCTGGCTGTGCTCGCGGTGCCCTGGCTGGCTGGATTCTGTCGTGCGTTGCTGGCGGCGCCCTTGACGAGGTGGATTGTGTGGCCGTCCTTGATCTTGACGCCGCCGAGCGTGTCTGGGTCCTTCAGCACACGGCCCGAGTATATCAGGCGTTGGCGCTCGGCGGGGATGTCTGCGTATTCCGACGACGACAGCTTGGCCTTGAGATCGGCGACTGTGGTGGTAGCGGGCAGGGTCAGGACGTGCTTCTGGTCGTTGGCGGCCTTGACGTTGAAGGTGACCTGTCCCTCGTCACTCGAGGTGGCGGCGGCGTCGTCGGCCATGCTTGCGTGTAGAGCGATGGTGTTGTGTTGCACGCAGCGAGGGGAGCAGGGCGTGGGGCGAGTCTGTGGCGAGTGTGGTGTTGGCAGAGCGAAGCGCGAGCCGTGTAGTGATAGAGTGTCTGGAGGCGTGGTGAAGGGTCTTGGTCGTGTTTGTAGGCGGCAGTGAGCTGGACGGCAGCTGTGGAAGCCCGCAGAAGCCGGAAGACGGGCAACGGACCAAAGTCGTCACAGGCGGCATCAGCCACCGCTAGTGCGTCTGGTGGGGAAGGCGCGGGCGGCGGCGTGGAGGTCGGGGTCGGGGTAGGGCAGACGAGTAAGCTGAGCCGAGGCACCTTGGCCGACGAGGACATTGTCTCTGCCGCGCTGCTGTGAAATGAGCCATTCCCACACTTCCAGACTGTCGTTGGTTCTGCACTCTCTGCGACCAGCTTGACTAGACTCGTCAACATCGACCTCACGCCGTTCTACAGACCATCATGAAGGGCATCCAGATCAAGGAATACGTCAAGGTTGGACCTCTGCACCCGCCCATCCATTGCCAACTACTCACACGGCTAGGGACCGGACGACCTCATAGTCCAGTCGTTTCCAGATCCCACGCCAAAGAACGACGAGTACCTCATTGCCATCCACGCCTCGGCTACCAACTTCTTCGACCTGCTGCAGATTCGCGGCAAGTACCAGCACCAGCCGCCCTTCCCATGGATCGCCGGCTCCGAGTTCTCTGGCATAGTCACCAAAGCTCCCTCGTCACTCCCAGGCGGCCGAACGCCACTGTACAAGGTCGGCGACAAGGTCTTTGGTGCAAGCCAGGGTGGATATGCTACACATGTCGCGTGCACAGAAGAGCGCCTGAAGGGAGTGCCTGAGGGCTGGAGCTTTGCAGACGCAGCCGGCATGTTTGTCACGGCGCCAACCAGCTACGCAGGTTTGGTCACCAGGGCAAACATCAAAAAGGGTATGCAGTCCTGTCTGTGGTGAAGGCACATTGCTAATCGTATAGGTGACTGGGTACTCGTGCACGCAGCAGCCGGCGGTGTCGGTCTTGCCGCTGTCCAGATCGCCAAAGCTTTCGGCGCGACTGTCATTGCCACCGCTGGCACACAGCACAAGCAGGACATTGCCAGAAGATTTGGCGCTGACTACGCCATCGATTACCGCAAGTCAGACTGGCCTGAGCAGGTCAAGAAGCTGACGCCCAAGGGCCGCGGTGTCGACATCGTGTACGACCCTGTTGGTCTCATTGCACAGTCCATGAAGTGCACTGCATGGAATGGAAGGCTGTTGGTCGTTGGTTTCGCTGCTGGTGAGATTGAGAAGATGGCGACGAACCGCATCTTGTTGAAAAACGTCAGTGTCGTCGGCTTACACTGGGGCATGTACGCTGTCAACGAGCCGGAGATGGTCGACAAGGTGTGGGAGGGTATCTTTGAGCTTGTGCGAGAAGGCAAGTACAGAGGCACCTGCTACACAGACACCGAGTATGTGGGTC
Organism: Phoma sp. RAV-16-625; assembly: GCA_004335185.1. Lineage (NCBI taxonomy): Eukaryota > Fungi > Ascomycota > Dothideomycetes > Pleosporales > Didymellaceae > Phoma > Phoma sp. RAV-16-625. Next base: position 69,722 of record SAUA01000089.1, read on the forward strand.
TTGAGAGTGTGCCAGCTGCACTCAAGGCATTGGGTGGGCGAGACAGCTGGGGCAAGGTCGTGATCAAAGTCCCGCAGGAAGGGCAAAGCAAGATCTAGAGAGTGAGTGCTGAAGTAGTTTCAAAGATAAAACCAAAGCTGCTTTGCAGAGAGCGTTAGTCCAACCAGCCATTTCGGATGGCGGCCTTGCAATGCTCGTTATTGTGCCGTGAATGGCAGACAGGGATGCCCGTCGTCTTTGTTTCGATACACGAGGCGCACGTCTAGATGTGGTCGAGGACTGATTACGTGAAGGGCGGCCGCAGCGCCAAGACAACAAGTCGCGCTAGAGCCGTGGTTCTTCGAGAGGCAGTCGCCGCCCGTCGCGACGAGAGACAAGGAGCACGACACTCCCCGACCTCACCTCTCCGCCCCCGCTCACCCTCTTAATACCCCTGTCGGCCCGCGCGTATTGCGTTCTACCCATTCCTGACGCAAACATGGCTGAACAGTACGCGGACGACTTCGCGATGGAGGACCAGTACGAAGACGAAGAGGAGGATGGAGCCATCACCTCCGAGGACTGCTGGGCCGTCATCAGCTCCTTCTTCGACACAAAGGGCCTGGTTTCGCAGCAGCTCGACTCGTACGACGAATTCACGCGCAACACAATACAAGACATTGTCAAAGAGAACGGCAGCGTCATCCTCGAGCAGAACACGCCCTACAACCCGGACGAGGACGTCGACCCCATCATCAAGCGCCGCTACGAGATCAAGTTCGGCCGCGTGTACCTGGCGCGACCCACCCACACTGAAGGCGATGGCACAACAGTGCAGCTCTACCCGCACGAGGCACGTCTGCGCAACCTGACCTACTCTGGTGCCATGCTGGCAGACATCGAGAACCGCATCATGGTCGCCCGCGAGACCACCGCGCCTGCCGAGGACGATGACGACGAAACGGAGGGACAAGGAGGCGGTGTGACACAGATCAGGTGGGACCGCGAAGATGTTCCCATGGACAGCGACGAGTCAGCGCGTGTCTTCATAGGCAAGCTGCCTGTCATGCTGCGCTCAGAACTCTGCCATCTGCGTGGGCAGAACGACGAGGCCCTCTTTGGCCTCAACGAATGCCCCTACGACCAGGGTGGCTACTTCGTTATCAACGGTAGTGAAAAGGTTCTGATCGCACAAGAGCGCAGTGCTGCAAATATCGTTCAGGTCTTCAGAAAGAAGCAGGGTCCCATCCCTTGGATCGCCGAGATTAGAAGTGCCGTCGAAAAGGGAACACGCCTCATTTCCTCGTTCAACATCAAGTGGGCTGAGAACTCGCTGGCGAGCGGCAAGCGCATGCCTGGACCTTTTGCATACGCCACACTCCCCTACATCAAGGCCGATGTGCCCATGGCTATTGTCTTCCGTGCGCTTGGTATCGTTTCTGACGAGGAAATCCTCGGACACATTGTATACGACCGCACAGATACCCAGATGCTGGAGCTGCTCAAGCCCAGTATTGAGGAGGGTTCCGTGGTGCAGGACCGCGAGTCTGCGCTCGACTTCATTGCCAAGCGTGGAGCCACACAAGGAACAAAGGACAGGCGTCTCAAGTTTGCCAGGGATATCATGCAGCGCGAGTTCCTGCCTCACATCTCACAGAGAGAGGGACAGGATACCCGTAAGGCCTATTTCTTCGGCTACATGATCCACCGCATGCTGCAGTGTGTTCTGGGCCGACGAGACGAGGACGATCGTGACCACTTTGGAAAGAAGCGTCTCGATCTTGCTGGACCGCTTATTGCGAACCTGTTCCGCATTCTCTTCCTGAAGTTGACCAAGGATGTCTACAAATACCTCCAGAGGTGCGTTGAGAACAACCAAGACTTCAACGTGCAGATGGCCGTCAAGGCCAGCATCATCACCAACGGTCTGAAGTACTCTCTCGCCACGGGAAACTGGGGTGATCAGAAAAAAGCGGCCTCTGCAAAGGCCGGTGTCTCGCAGGTGTTGAACCGATACACGTACGCTTCAACATTGTCCCATCTGCGTCGAACAAACACACCAGTTGGTCGTGACGGCAAGCTTGCAAAGCCTCGTCAACTGCACAACAGTCATTGGGGTCTCGTTTGCCCTGCCGAGACACCCGAAGGACAGGCTTGCGGTCTGGTCAAGAACTTGTCTTTGATGTGCTACGTCAGTGTTGGTAGCGACGCTGGGCCAATTTCCGACTTCATGAGCCAAAGGAACATGCAGCTCCTCGAGGAGTACGACCAGAACCAGAACCCCGATGCTACCAAAGTCTTCGTCAACGGTGTGTGGGTCGGTGTCCACTCCAACGCACAGCAGCTTGTGTCAACCGTGCAAGAGCTCCGACGAAACGGAACGCTATCCTACGAGATGAGTTTGATTCGTGACATCCGTGACCGAGAGTTCAAGATCTTCACTGATGCTGGACGTGTCATGAGGCCCTTGTTCGTCGTTGAGAGCGACGTTCGCAAGCCCAACCGTAACCATCTTGTCTTCAACCAGGATCACTACAACAAGCTGGTCGCTGAACAGCAAGCGCAAGCTGCGGCCGGTGTTGGCGAGGAAGAGAAGACCGAGCTCACATACGGCTGGAAGGGGCTTATCCAAGACGGAGTCATCGAATACCTCGATGCTGAAGAAGAAGAGACTGCCATGATTGTCATGTCGCCCGAAGATCTTGGCGAGTGGCGCGACATGAAGATGGGTATCCCACAAGATGCTCGCAACCCACAGGGCAAAGATCGTCTTGCACGTATCAAGCCTAAGCCAGACCCGCGCATTCACGCTTACACGCATTGCGAGATCCACCCTGCCATGATTCTTGGTATCTGTGCCAGTATCATTCCCTTCCCGGATCACAACCAGTCGCCCCGTAACACATACCAATCTGCTATGGGTAAGCAAGCCATGGGTGTCGCTTTGACCAACTATGCTCTGCGTATGGAAACCATGATGAACGTCCTCTACTATCCCCAGAAGCCACTTGCCACAACACGGTCTATGGAATACCTCAAGTTCCGTGAGCTGCCCGCTGGACAGAACGCCATTGTTGCCATCGCTTGTTACTCCGGTTACAATCAGGAAGATTCCGTCATTATGAACCAGAGCAGTATTGATCGCGGACTCTTCAGGTCTCTGTTCTACCGAGCATACACCGAGCAAGAGAAGCGAATCGGTGTCAACGTTCTGGAACAGTTCGAGAAGCCAACACGTGCAGATACACTGAGGCTCAAGGGTGGTACATATGACAAGCTCGACGACGATGGTGTTGTTGCGCCTGGTGTGCGTGTCTCCGGTGACGACATAATCATCGGTAAGACTGCACCCATCGCCGCTGATGCTCAAGAGATGGGACAGAAGACATCGCTGCACACAAAGCGTGATGTGTCTACCCCTCTTCGTAGCACAGAAAACGGTATCGTCGATCAGGTCCTCTTCACCACCAATACTGAAGGTCTGCGATTCGTCAAGGTCCGCACACGCACAACCAAGGTACCCCAGATTGGTGACAAGTTCGCGTCTCGTCACGGACAGAAGGGAACCATTGGTATCACGTACAGACAAGAGGACATGCCCTTCACAAGGGATGGTCTTACCCCTGATATTGTTATCAATCCTCACGCCATTCCGTCTCGTATGACAATCGCCCATTTGGTCGAGTGTCTGCTCTCCAAGGTCGGTGCTATCACCGGACGTGAAGGTGACGCTACACCCTTCACTGATGTCACCGTCGATCAGATCTCTGAGTTGCTTGAAGAGGCCGGTTACCAGAAGCGTGGCTTCGAGATCATGTACAACGGACACACTGGCAAGAAGATGCGCACACAGATCTTCTTGGGTCCCACCTACTACCAGCGCCTGAGGCATATGGTCGACGACAAGATCCACGCGCGTGCCCGCGGTCCCCTCCAGATCCTGACTCGCCAACCTGTCGAAGGTCGTGCTAGGGATGGTGGTCTGCGTTTCGGAGAAATGGAGCGTGATTGTATGATCGCCCACGGTGCTGCTGCTTTCCTCAAGGAGCGTCTGTTCACAGTCTCGGATGCGTATACGGTTCACGTCTGCGACATCTGTGGTCTGATGAGCCCTATTGCGTAAGTGCTCTTGTTATATTACATCCTTGAGACCTTTTCACTGACAGCTACCAGCCAACTCAAGCAAGGCAAATACGAATGCCGTCCCTGCCACAATAAGACCCGCATCTCGCAGATCCACATCCCTTACGCCGCCAAGCTCCTCTTCCAGGAACTCCTCGCTATGAACATCGCCACCCGCATGTTCACCACGCGCTCTGGCCTCAGTGTCCGCGACTAGAAGGCCGATAACATCATAGGCACTCGGTACCTGCAGCTTAGAGCCACGAAGGCATCTGGGAAGGAAGGATCACAATTCTAGCGATGGCATGCGAGCTCTTTGTGGTGTTCGTTGTGACCACGTCTGCAGCAGCAGTACTGATTTTGACCGCAGGAGGTGGTGCGAGGCGTTGATGGGATTTATCATTTTCTTCTCTTTCGAAGACCCTCTCTCCTGGAAACCATGGTTGCGCGATAAACACAGCGGCACCTGTACGAAACCGTTCAGCTGAGTTGAAAATGCGTATACCACAAAAGCTGCCGAAAGACACAACAAAACCTGTTTCACTACGTGGGATGATTTGCATGGCCTGGAGTTCTGGAGTCTCAAACGAGAACGTTGAGAAGCTCGTTTTTCTCCCACTGGATTTATCTGCTTCGATGGGGGCAATGGCATTGCATAGGATCAGAATGAGCATGTCCTCTTGTACACCTATAACAAAACATAAAAGACTGGAATACACGTCTGCTTATTAATATTTTTCCCTTGATCTGTCCACGCGTACTAGTTTGCGTGATGTAAGCTTCATCACGTCTTTTCATCACCCTCCAAACCAAGCCAAGCATAAAACACAAAACGCGATATACTCGCCCCTTCCACTCTATCTTCCATTCTACACCCACACAACCACCCAAACCCCACAACACCCACACCACACGCACTATCCTCCCCACCCGCCATACCTATATCGTATGCTCGTTCACACCTCGCATGCGGCTGGCCCAAGATAGATCCAGGTACCGTCTTATGTGCATATCCACCCATGTTTCCATGCGCATGGACGTGAATATAGACATGCGTGCACGACGGCATGAAAGGGCCGATTGCACGATAGTCGGACCGAATGATACCCAAGTATGTACCCCATGCAACGCGCACGCGCAAGAGGGATGGAAGCTTGTGCGACGCGTTTGCATCTGTATGTACGTGCAGGAGGGCCGATTGTGCCTTTGCGCTGGGAGAGTCTGGGGGTGGTGGATGCGTGGGTGGTGGGGCTGGAAAAGTAAGTGTGTCGCTTTTAGCAACGTGTGGTCTCGTTTTTTGTATAAAGAGAGAGCTATGGTACAGGGCTGTTGCAAGACGTGCAGCGTCAATGCTCTAGACGTCATGAGGGAAAGGGATCATTCAACGTCTTCTATCCCTATCGTCTCGCCTGGGTCTGTCTCGACTCCGATCCCGCCTGCTATGGGGACGTCTGTCAGGACTGCGGCTTCGCTCTCGCCGGTTGGACTCGTATCGGCCGTCGTCGCGGTCCCTGCGGTCGCGTTGTGGACTGCGACTGCGGTTGCGCTTGTGTCGGTCGTCGTGGTACTCTTCTCGCCGCTCACGTCGCTGGGCGCCGTCTCTTCTCCTGTCCTGCTCATCCCGGGGCTTACTCTCTTGCGGTGCAGCGTCACGATCAACTACAAGATTGTTGACGACAGAGTCCGAGACAACGTCCCGGCCGTCTCGACCACGGTATTGCGTCTTCTTCTCCAAATTGTCGATACCACCAAACCCACCTGCCGCTCGTCTCCGCTTCTTGTTCGTGACATCACGCCAGTCGTCGGCAATCTTAGACACACTTTGAGAGAAGTCGACGTGGATACGGTGATCGTCGATCAAGACGCCGTCCATCTTGAAGTAGGCTTGTTCGCACTCTTTTTGATTCGAGTATTCGATAAAGGCATACTGCAGACTGTCACCAGTGCGCTTGTCCCTGATAACCTCACATCCCATGATCTTGCCAAATCGTGAGAAGATGAGTTGCAGATCTTCGGCCTGCGTGACGGGATTGAGCTTGCAGACGAACAGCACGTTCTCCGGAGGTGCAACTTCGGCAAATGGCAGATCTCCGACCATCTCAAGTGTGAGAGCTTGTGCGCGAGCCTCTCGTTCCCTTCGAACCTTCTCCAGCGCTTCTGGATCGTTCTCCTCCTCGAGGTTCTCATCGTAGGCAACACGGACTGTTGCAAGCTGTGCTGCAGAAGGAAGGGGGCTCTCTGGTGGCTCTATGAGACCGGTGGGATCGGCGAAGGGGTCGTCGAGCACAACAGTATGGAGGATACGGATATCTTTGAGCGGCTGGCCCTTGTCGTCGACGTACGCCGTGTTGATCTTTTCAAGCGCATCGAAACCCTCGACGACTGTGCCAAATATGGCAGCCTTGCCGTCCAAGAAGTCGATGTTTGGGCCGAGTGTAATGATGAACTGGCTGCCTGCGAATCGTTCGTCGGGGTTCTCTGGATTGGGCGCGGTGGCCATGCTGACGGTACCCATCTCGGCATGCTTCAGGTGGTGCTTGATTTCTGGTACAAAGTTCTTCTTTGCCGTGTCTGCGGGGTCAAGCAGGCCCCATATTGAGCGACCGCCATCGCTGTCCTTTGATCCTGGGCCAACGGGGTCGCCAGTCTGGAAGGAGAAGTTGGGCTGGACGCTATGCACAGGCGAGAAGTTGTAGTACTTCGATTTGCAAAGCTTGAGAAAGCTGGATGTGACAAGCTGTCAGTGGCTGTCGTGTGCTCAGCGTGCGTCAAAAGACAGCGGAATAAGGTATGCAGGTGCAGTGGTAGCGGGAAGGGCATGGTGAGTAACGTGAACGATATGGGGCGCGCGCGTAGAGCTTGGGTCGACTTACTTCTCACAGCATCTTGGCGCGTCGTCTACCAAGAGATCAATGGTAATGTCACCGAGTGACGTCTCGAGAAGCACAGACATGGTATGCGCGCGGACAGGTCGAGGCAAAAAGTGAAGCCGCGGTCGTGATAGCTTCGACAGCTAAAGCGCGCTAATCACTCTTAGTCAGCGGTGACCCAATACAACTCTCCCCCTTCTTAGTCCTCTTAGCACATACCAAGTTGCACGACTCTTGACTGTCATGTCTCGCAAGCCGCTGTCAATACTTCTGAGCAACGTCTACCAGCATTTGACTTCTCACCCAGCACGCTGACTGGACGCGCATTGCACTGGTGAAACAAGGCAATCGCATCGCAGCGCTTGTCGAGACTGCGCCATCATCGACAGGCTCAATTCAGGCTGCCTGCCCTGCACTGCACTGCCGGATCTTTGTTACGAGACCGACATCTGGTGCGCCATATGCATGCAGTCTGCCTAGGCGGTTGTGGAGAAGAGCCCGGAAAGAATGTTGTGCGGCCCGTTGAACAGAACTCTGCGCGTCTGACAGGCCTAGGGTCGCTGCTCCTTTCCACAATCGCGATCCGAATCCTCCGTGATCCACGGGCAACCAAACCGGTGAAGTGATGCCCATATCTTGGCTCCTACATACCCGATCCTTACCGATGTCTGCAAGCTGCGAGCCGCATCCTGCAACCCCTAGACTACCAACATAGCCTGTTCCTCGTTTGAACAAGATACTAACGTTCGTTACCTTGTCTACCTTACATGGCAGTGACTCGTCGTCTCTACCATCGGAGCGTTCAACAGGGGCATTCTCGGTCTTTAACTCCGTGTCTTCACTAGTAGCATCAACGCACGATTGCTGCGGCAGGGAGCTGAGGTATGGCACCACATGGACAGCTACAGCACATGCGTAGCACCATCGCCCAGGATATGGAAAGATTGTCGCCGCTCATCCTGTCTTGTTTTACATCAGTGCTGCGTTGTACACCATGGCAGCAATGGCTTCAAGGGTTGCTTCACAACTCTCCTGTCAACCCTCTCTGTGAGCAATTTCGTTCATGCTTCACACTCGATTGCACTGAGCTATGCCGTGGATCCTGACTCGCAGGACCGAGAAGATTAAGATTGTCACCAATTCGACGAGCCCGCGACTGTAACCGCGACGATTCGCCTGTGCACATGTTGTTTGCTGCCCAGTCTTGGCGCTCAGTCGTTATTGGCGATGCGGTCATGATCCTGGCAAGAGACTTTCTGTGTAAAGACAGGCATGTCGCCTGCACAATGTGTTGCTGCTAGTCAGATACGAGAGCGGTTTAGGATTTCTGTGGACCTTCCAAGTGGCGCATTGTCTCATGCCAGGAACCCGCGTATCTGCTGCGCCCCGAGCCGGTACAGTGGTGTATGCCGATGTCAGTCGATTCGTTCACGGCAGCTATACGCATTCAGTCTAACGCAGGGCTCTGTCAAGCCACTCGTGGTTAGAAGTCGCACTGCATTCTGCTCGGGCTTGCTCCGACTAGGATATCCTTACGGTAAGTATGTCCTCTACGCAGTAAATACAGTACGTACTAGATGTGCACCCAGCTAGAGCAGTTGCCGCCCGCAGAAGTACGCGCAGAAGAGCTCTGCTTAATCTTGTTTTTGCCTCCAATTCACGACTTGTATCGGCCGTTTAAGAACAACAACAGGGGTTTCGTCCGATCTTCTCAGGGGTGCAAAGTCGAGCTGTAATGTTCAAGTCACGCAACACCAAGCGGAAAACGCGCACGGCCCGTATCGAGTTTCCGTTGGCGACGATACGATATGACAATCTTCGGGCCGCCATCGATCTCCAAGGCTGTTCCCCGTATTTGGATACAGGCTCAATATTCTAACGCGGTCCAGAAGGAGAAACTAACAAGTTGACAGGTCTCCCGCTTCCCCGGTGTGCTTCGTGTTCCAGTTACAAACATCATCCGCTTGTTGAGGTACACCCTGCATTCGGGTACAAGAACCGACCGTTTTTAGGCATGCTATTATTCTTTATGGTGCTTTATGGTGCCTTATGGTGCGTATCGTGATAGTGTCCTCGTCGAAGATGTGAGTGCTTATATGCTTTATTCTCTCTGCCTTCGGGTACCTTGGTGATCATGACATTGTTCGGGTCGTCACAAGAAGTGATTCTACTCTGTGCTATGTGCCACTTCCAACCTTTCGAGATCGTATGGTCCAAATCTTCATGGTGTGTGCTATCATACCCTGCATATTACAGGGGCCTCTGCACATGCCCGCGTTGTGCCCTCCAAAGTGGTCGACGTGCAAACACTCAAGTTACTCGCCAGCCTTGTGATTCCATAGGTACCGCATCAATCGCTGCTTTGCCTCATCTTGTATCAGGCCACAGACCATGCCAATCTGGACTTCTTTCAGCGAACAGTTATTGTCTGCCCACGACTGGGTTTGAATTGTGTCCGTGGTTTCTCTACGATCTCTGCTATAAACTCTTGCCCGTCCGACGGCTGCTTCAACAGTCTTTCGTTAGCCAACAATTTTGTCAAGCCTGGGTGCTTACTTTTTCGTGCAGATCGCCACGCCCGAGAGGTATCGGACTGCCACACCGACTTTGGCAGCTACAAGATCGTTCTGGGAGCAGTCAAGGAAGGTGTTATCCATATTGCAGGTGAATATTCTGAGAGTATGAATCGGCGCCTGCATGTCTGACACTTGACACAGTCAATCATCATGTCGCTCTTACGTTGCGACGGCCCGCGCCGTTTCTCGCGTCCTACCTCTGCTCGTACCTTCCCAGAGACGTACTACAACGAACGCCATACGCCTGTTGATTATTCTCGAGCTGATCCCTATGCTTATCCTATGGGAGGCCCGGTAAGCGGTCTGCGACCGCGATCACATCTGGATCAAGAGAGCTACGAGGTAGAGCAAACAAGCCCACGACGCCGCATAGCAGTGGCGGTAAGTGCGAAATCTCCTACCTTCGCGATTCTCTGCGTCGTAGTGCGACTGCCTTGCGACCAGCATCAAGACCGAACAAGAATAGCTGACAACGCCCACAGTGCGCGCGCTGTCGCAAGAGGAAGATCCGCTGCAGTGGAGATAAAGGGGATGGAGTCAGTTGCTATAACTGCAGGCAAGCTGGCGTCGACCCCAGTCAATGCCAGTTCCATCGAGTAAATAGAGCTGTTCTTTCGTCCAAGCCATGCTAACATTGACAGGTCGGATCTGACCACGTTCATACGGTCCTGGACAATTTTAGCATGGCCCAAAGCCTCACCAGCATGGGATCAGCTCAGGATATGATGTCAATGTGTTCTGCTAGCGGAAATTCGTCCTATAACCGTACTCTTCAGAGCCAGCAATATCCTCAACTGGAGTACAGACCTAGGTACCCTCATCTCATCGACGCAAGACCGACATACACTCCTGAGTGGTCCACTGCATATGGAGAGGACACATCGCCTGTAGATTCGTACTCTCTCGACCAGTCCTCGGCCTATCCGCTTGCACCCACAGCAGGGGCAACTCCAAACCTACACGGCTCTCAGATTCGCTGGACACACCCTTCTTCACGCTCTACGCAAACACAAGCAAACTACTACTCTGACTACGGACAGTCCTACATAGCGAATGGCTCATCGTATCCGCAGTCAGACTTCCAGCCATCAGCTCCAGCCGCGCCAATTTCGCCGCTCAACATGTCCTCCCTGCAATTGACTTTGCCTGAGAGACCCCGTCAGCGACAGTCGCAGCCAACAGAGATTCCTCTCGCACCGCGTAGACGGCTCCCTGCACCACAGCCCTGTCCAAGTCACGGCTTACACCATGCCCTCGATCAGCAGCAGGACCGGCGCCTACGTTCATCTCAAACAGTTGCTGCACCATCGTTCAACAACGTAGCACCGTCTCTCATGAATCCACCGTCATTCACAAGATCTCTGCAGCCCTGGATCACCACTAATGAGAATTTAATAAATGTTGTGAACGAAACGACAACTGCTGCTTTGGCACCTCCAACTACTGCCTTGGCGCCGGCAGACGCTCCAGGCACCTCGTCAAACTTTGTCTGCACCCCATCAGCAGACATTACTGCTAACTCAACAGGAAGTGCTCCATCAGCAGAGCTCAATTTCAACACCTCACTGCTTTTGGATCCATCGACCATGACTGCACTCACGCTGCCTACATACTCCAACTTCAGAGAGTCTCGGGATCCCTCAAACTCTTCGACAACCCAGCTTTCACGCAACAACTCTGCTACGAGCCTGTACAGCTATGATGGTGTCACGAGAAGACCCTCTTTTCCTAGCAAAAAATCTTCAAGCAACCTTATCAGCGGGCACCCTTATACGCCTTTGAGTCAGACCACAGACGTGCCAGCCATGAAGAACCTGACACCGAAATCATTCGAGCGTCGTAATTTGGTGTCGAAGCTCACAAGCAACTCTTGAGCGCAATCTCAAAAGGCGCAATCCTTCTCGTTGTTCCCTTGGGTATCGCGGTCCCGGCCTGTTCGAGCATCACGTTGATACGCCGAGTTTCGAGCTTTTCTTGAGATTTGCCATCGGTTTCACCACGTTATCCCATCTTCACAGCATGTGACAGCTCTTTGAATGAACCGTCTCGGCGGTGAAGCGCTCAACAACTCGCATCTATCGGCGTCTCAAAAGTCTGACACCTGTATCTTTATGGGCCACCCAACGCATCTGCATTTCGCACGGCGACCTCCACAGGGTCGTATTTTCTTTTCTTTTCCAACTGATCCTAGCATTATATCCATTTCCTTCATCTGCATTATGATTGTGCATTTTCAGCTAGGCGGCGCAGCAGTATCTGGGCTTCATGCTGCCTTCTTCCACGATTATGATACTATCCCCGTCACTTCCCTCTGTAGGTTGTTGACATACGTCAGGGCCACTCATTTGTTGTGTTTTTATTACTCGCATCCTTTGCAGAATAGTTACTGTTATACTGTACTTGGGATTCATTGGATACGGCACACGCACACGCTCTTTCGACATCAGAGAAAATTATGTACAGCATCTGCACAAATGCAACCATTAATACGATGTTCACTGCAAATGTCTGCAAGAGTGATCTGACCGCTCTTCACATCGTCAGCGGTATCTGCACCTACCTCCTCATCAAGGCTTGTACCACCATCCCTAGCCCCCCTGCCCTCGCATCTCCAACTGCCCACATCCTGTCCAGCCCCAGCTACTCACCGCACCACACCGCCCAGCCAAATTCCACGTCCATATCGACCCCCACTTAGCAATGTACACGACATCCAAAGTAGCAGACAGATGCCTGTTTTCGCCCGTGCACGATGCAGCAACGTCCCATCATCTTCCTGGTCTAGACCGGCGGTGCAGGATATAGCAGGGGCAAGGGTACGTGAAGAAGTGACGCCGTCTCATTCCTGGGCTTCGGTTGCACGGCTGATCACGCGTCGTGCAAGGCATGTATACCGGTGCGACGTGCATCTGACGTACCGAAAGAGTTTTTTTTCAGTGGCGGTGGGTGCTTGGTGGTTGGAGAGGTCCGAGGTTACTGGTGCGATGGATAGCGGGTACGGTGTGCGATGTGGGTATGCGCTTCACTGGAAGGACTTGATGGGCGGTCTGTTGTGTAGGGAATATTGAAGGCGTTTTTTCTTTCCGTGCGGTTCGTTGATTGTGAGCGGTGTTCCACGTATGATTTCCCTGTGCAGGTTTCTTGGATATTGGAGACATGGCAAATGTGGTCTTAGCCAGCAAAGATGTAGTTAAGATTTTGCCCTACATATACTTTACGTGATAGGAGAATGTATAGATAGTTCATCAAACTATAGAACCTTTCTAGAAAACTGTAACCCCTGCGTCGAATGCTGACGCAACCGATGTCTCGTCGTATCTGTTCAAAGAACATACCACAGTGCCCGTACAGATTCAGTCTGACGAAACCCCATTCGCTCTGCAACTTAGCTTCTGATTCTTCGTTTAAAAACTCACCTCGACACCTCACGTCCAATTGTGAATTTACCAATTATGCACCACTAGTAACAGCCGCATGAATTTCTTCTGATACTGATAAAACTGCTTCTAGATCGAGAGATGAAGCCTAGTTGACGTTGCGAGCTAACCAGTACCTATTCCACGACTGAAGATGCGATTACTGCAACTAAACTTAGGCCCAAAAAGTGTGTTCAAATCAGGATATGGTAGGTTGCAGCGCGGTCCTGATTCGGCCATTGGAGAGCGGCAGTTGATAAAGACGGCATTGGACCATATATCCGAATGCGGAGTGAGCACATGCCAACAGAAAACAAAGGACGAGCAATAAATTGTTGGAATAACAGGTCAGGTGGTGTTTCTGATGCGAAGGAAAGTAGACTCCGACGGACATTCACTGTGTTTCTAAGCTTTTCGAAAACTACTTGTCTCGACGGTGACGCGTTCAAATCAAGATCCTTGTTCCAGTATGGGAAATTCTGATCGAAGTATCATTTTCGTTCTGATGCTAATTCAAGGCACTGGCCGTCATAGTGGGCATTGTAGCCTCTTACATACTACAAGCCTGCGCTTGACTTTGGCCATGCTTCCCTAGCTAACGTACATTCTCTACTCGACATGACACAATAAAGAGTCACCGAGATGGCTTTTGAACTGCTCCATGTACCATGATGAATGTGTCCATAGTTCTTTTAGCAGCTCGCCTGCTCCAATCACTTGACTTGGTAGCGGAAGGCATCAACCTTGCTGGCCGTCACCTTCGAACATGCGACGGACCCATTCAACGGGCACATCATTTTTCGTGCCGCTGCGAAGCTCTCTTGAAACACAATCGATATATTTCACGTCTCTGTCTGACAAAACGACGTCGTTTCTTCCGTAGACCGTAACAAGCACAAGGTTGTTCATCTCGCGCCAGGCTCGCTCAAAGCTGGACGACTTGTCCCATTCAATGAGTCGAAGCTGTTCTCCTCGAGCTCGAGTACGTTGGAGCAGAGCATTCATGTTCACTTGGACGATAGCGCGGTAAGTGTCGTCGAGTAAAGCTGAAGCCACAGTGTGTTGTGATGCTGTTGTGCGCAGAGCCCGAGGTTGTGACATGGCGCGAGAGACGAGCATGGGAAGCTCTCCGACAGGATTTTCCATCGGTGGAATAGGAAAAGCGGCTAATGTCGATGCGCTAGATGAGCATTGTGAGACTGACACTTTGTCCTCATTCACCTGCTCAGAAATCTTGGTGTTTGAATTGCCCCTTCCGCAATCCCGTTGCTTATCAATATTGGGGCTATCACACGCATGAACTGAGCTGCGGAGAGGTGGAAGAGGCATGTTCTCCGTTGCCGGTCGTCTACTGGCGACAATACTGGTCACAGATTTGGCTCGGTTTCGACCTGCGTTTGCGTGGGCGTTGGCGGTGGGAAACATAGTCGCCTCACTTTCGTAGCTTCTTGGAGGTAGAGCACGATGGAAGTTGACTCCTGGTGAAAGGGCGTTAGATGCCCGAGACTTGCGACGTTCTTCTGCAGTAGCACGACGTTGCGATGGCGTGGGTACTGATGCCGCGGTGGCTGACTCCAGAATAGGTGTCTGCACAGCATATCTGTACTGTGTCTGAGCCTGGAGCTCACTCAAGGTCGAGCCTGATTCAAGGAGTGAACAGTCGTCACCCTCTTCATCTTCTGTGCCGATGTAGGATTCAAGAGCATCGAACGAATCATCTCCGATGATATGACCGTCGTAACTCAGACCACCACTTGCCCGATCTTTGTCCTTCCGCATTAGGCTACTGAAAGTCCCGTAACTAGACTCAGATGCAGCGTCAGAAGCATCGAGATGGAAGGGACCCCGTTGGTGGTGATCATCGGCATTGTTATACACGTATCTTTTATTCATGCCACGACGTCTGGCTTCGCTGTTGTTCAGCTTATCAGGGAAGAGCGTATTGTGAATGCTGTCTTGTCCTCGCACATCACCGAAAACATCGCTGGTATTCGTGGTTGAGGCCTTTGTCGAGGATGAAGAGACAGATGACAAGCTTTCAGTGTTCCCCATCATGACCGCAGCAATGGCTTGAGGAAGTGGCAGTTCCCCTTTAGGTTGAGTACGGACAGGTGTAGAGACTGAGCGCAGGATTTTGCTCGGAAGTGGTGTGGCGCTGCTGGCTCGAGAGCCTCGCGACTTCACACTGAGCGGTGCTGGACGATCCGGCGCTGTATATATGAGTCACTGCTACGAAGGTTACCCGCGGCAGTTACGTACTGTTTGGTGGGTAGTCGATGGTATCGCTAGAGATTATAGAGACTCTAGCAGCTTCTTGTACAACACGTTCGCGCTCAAGCCGTAGTGAAGGAGGCAGAGTGTCCATCCTAGCAGTTAGCGGTGAAGTGACCGCTCGACGATTGTCAATCGTTCGCATATCCGGAGGCCATGTCTGGTTCTGGAATGAATTCTCCCATATTGGGGTATGCTGTGGGTCCCTGGGGTTCAAATGGTTAGACCTTGTCTTTGCCGACTCGCCAATTGCCGCAAACCAGACTTTGCCACGCACTGTGACCGGCGTTAGAATAGTAGCCAGACTCTTTCGCCGGCCTCGACGTGGGCCATCCGTTGCAGACAGCTGGGGCGAAGGGCTGGTCCCGGGTACGGACCTTGGGCGAGCATCGTGCACTTCTTGCAGCAACTTGCGCACACGGACGTTCGAAATCCTGTCGATGTTGTAACCCTTGACCGATCAGCCACAGAATCGACAGGGCGAGAAGTGCGACATACCTGATCCAACGCCAGTTCACGGATGAGCTCCTTCGCAAAGAGGTAGTTTTCATGCTTTGCTTTGATCCAGAATGCGAGCAGTGAAAGATCAAGGTCTGAAATCGCTCCGTCATTAAGTTCTCTCGCCATGCGCTCAAGGTCTTCCTGTTTCCAATGCACGGTAAGCGACAGATCACGTTGGTGATGCGGCACATGTTCACACTCCTTAACCGCATACTCTTGGATCTCAATGAGAGTAGCATCCGTTTTGACTGTCGAAGGTCGTCTGATCACTGCCAGCTCGTGACTTTCGGTACCTGGGTCATGCTTGTTCTTGCGCTTCCGCACTTTCTTTAAAGAGCGCTCCACGTTCTCTACGGCTGGTATGACTGGTAGCATGGGTCCAATTCCAAACATCTCGTATTAACCGCGGTGTATCAGATGAGAAGGCAAATTGGCGGGGATGAGCTAATTGTTAAGGGCTTTTATCTTAGGCGATAAGAAGAAGAGGAGGAAGGCGCGGGTCATCGCGCTGCTGCCTCGCAAAGAAAATATGACGCTATCTCTCTCGGGACCTCAGCAAACGCGGAGCGCCGAGGTGAAGATGAAAACATGGCAGGCACACATCATGGGTGGGGTGTAGGATTATCGAAACAGGGTTGACCGTCTATCGAACCGCACTCATATTCAATTTGACTAAAATACAACTTGGAAAACATGTAGGATCTGTAGGGGGCAATTACGGAGGGAATGTAAGAAGGTAAACTACAAGCATGAGACTCCTTGAACAATGCTGCTTGACCTCGGGTAGTGATGCGTGCTGAAGAGCGTGTGATAACCGCTCTAGTAGTCTCCAGCGGAGCCGGAGTAGCCGGGGTAGCCAGCAGGCACAGGAGGGTAGTAGGGAGCTGGGCTGCTCGACTGCTTCCAGGGGTTGGCATTGACAGCAGCGAGGTTGCGGGAGACGCAAGAGCCGGGGTCCTTGGCAACGCCTGCGGGCTGTAGCAAAGTTAGCAGATTCCGGCTTGAGTTTCACTGAGGGAACACTTACACCGCCAATACCGAAGTTCTCGCTGTTGATGAACACCTGGTACTGCTGGGTGCTTCCAAGAGGGCACAGAACCCACGGGCTGCCGAAGAAGCTGGAGCCTTGGGTGCTGGGCCAGCTAAGATAGGACGGGCTGGGGTCGACAAGGCCAAGCGGATTGTTACCAGTGTGGTAGAAGCTGATGGCAATGGCGTTGGGTGGGAGCCAGCCAATCTTGGTGTACTTGAGGGCACCGGTAATGCCGTCAATGTAGACCTGGAGAGGGTCCTTGCTGACCTGATATCAGAGTTAGAAACAGGTCTTGTAGAAATGAAGAGGGGATTACAAACAGTGTACAGCTGTGTGTCGTCATCGACAAAGAAGGTGGGCAACTTAGGGTCGAAGTAGTTGTTGTAGGGAGTAGCAATGAAGATGCCACCCTCCAGCCTGATGGCGTAGCCATTGAAAGGGCAGTCGGCAGGAGCCTCAGCAACACCATCGGTCACAGTGCACTTCTCGTCGACGCGGAGGTTGAAGAACTCGGGGCTCTTAGACTTGGGCTTCCAGGAGCTAGTGCTGCCCTTCTTGTTCTTGTAGGAGTAACCGTCCTCGAAATCATGCTGGTCGGTAGGGTAGCCCTCATCAGGGTACGAAGGCTTGTAAGGCTTCTTCGCAGGGACCTTTGTGGGGTAAGAGTCGTAGCTAGGCTTGGTAGGGTAAGAGTCGTAGCTGGGCTTGGTGGGCTTGGACGGGTAGCCATCATCCTTGGACGGGTAGCCATCGTCCTTGGAATGGTAGCCATTGTCAGGCTTAGAAGGGTAGCCGTTGTCAGGTTTGGAAGGGTAGCCTTTGTCAGGTTGGTAATCCTGTGTAGGGTAGTCGCGGGGGAGTACGGCCGAGGCGCCAGCCAGGCCAAAGAGACCGAGTGCCAGGAAGTTGGCCTTCATCTTGTAATGAGTGAATGGGAAGGAGTGTCGGGAAGGAACGTGGTAGATGAAGCTGGTGATCGTTGTGAGACTCTTCTTACCAGGATACGTCCCATTTATGGTGAGCGAGATGGAGATTGATCTTGTTTACCAGCGGCAAACGTGATGAAGCAAAGGAATGTACTGTACCACATGATAATCCAAGCAAAATCTTGGCGGAGTTGAGCCGTCAGGTATCCACGGCAGTGGAAGCCGTCGGAATGTGTATTCAAACTGCACGTCCAAGATGAATCTGAAGCGCACGGCAAGCAAGTTGACGCCTCGCGTTTATGCACAGGATGCACTTTTGAACAACACGCCTTACAAATCTTACTCGACGAATTTCTTCATGGCCGTCTCGAAAGACATATGGGCCTACGGGAGTGGTCGACCGGTTAGAGTAAGGGATGTCAGGCGGCTACGCTGACGGAATGTTGATGCTCAAAGTAGAGCTTGATCTTTCAGCGCCATTCCAACGCGCGGGCTCCCCGGCAGTCCATGAGCCATCAATCTGTAGATAGAGGCACAAAAAGGGAGTTGTTACCCTGACGACAGTGTGCAAGTGATGGACGAACAAGGTCGAGGTCGTGAAGATGGGACGGTGAAGGCTGGGTTGGCAATGCTGGACAGATTCACGCCGTCACGGCCTCCAAACTTCCAAACACAGCTTTACCCATTCGAGCTAGTGCCAGATCCGGGAGGCATTTCGCCGAGCTACTAGCGGGGTCGGCCGAAGCTTCGCCCTCATCGTCCTGCTCATGCAATCTGCAAACCTTCGGCAAAGCAGTGAGTGTACCATGTTCTCTGTTGCGATTGCGGCTGCGGCTGCGGTTGCGGCTACAATTGCGAGACGCACAACCTTTCAAACGTTGCTTTGCCTGGTGGGTCCTTTGGCCACTCGAGCCTCTCTGCACAGGTCAGCGTGTCTCGGTTGGTGAGAGGATCTCCGGCGGATCCTATGTTGACCATTTGCTTGAGCTCGAACAAGATTCGAACAGGAAGAAGCCTCGGATCAAATCACTTTACCCGTCTTTCTCCACCTGTGCGGAGCATGGAACGCACGTCGCACGACATTGCATGACTAGGACTTTACCAAAGTCAGCTGGGGAGCTGTATCTGGAGCATGACCTACCAGTCGATTTGTGCGACCAACTCTTTGCCATTGATACCAGTCGATCACGGATCATGGCTTCGTGAACTCGTGACCAAAGCTCGAAGCTTGTCACAGGACGCGAGTCGTCTGGTGACACCGAATCACATACCATAAAGCCGCCCTCTCCTGATCCACGAAGGAGCTAAAGGCCTGGATGTTCCTTTCCATCGATCCTTGTCCAGGTGGGCAATCCTGCTGTCGTTCAGTGAAGCGTAAGATGGCGTACGAATAAGCTGATTGGCTTGACGACTTGAGCCAATTGGATTCGTTGCGCCCTACTTTCCAACAGGCCAAAGGACGGGAAGACCCGCCAGTCAGGGAATAATCGACAATGGCTCAGCGTTCGACTGCCAAACCCGTTGGCGTCTGCGTCTTCCAAGCCGCCGCCGTTGGTAGCTTGCGGCATAGTCGCCATGCAACTTGCTCATGCAGGCCCAATGAGCACGCGACCTTAGCGCCGCTTTGCGTTGGAGGCGCTCACTCCCCTTGTTCGCCAGGTCCACAACGTCCTCCAACTGTCCGTCTTACACCGAAGAATGGAGCCATCGCAAATCCACAAGCAATTCCTTAGGCTGCTTGGGGCTTCGCTACGGCGTTCACTCCAGTGCTCTAACTCCACGTCGCCACCACCACATCTGGCACCGTTAGCCGTGCAAGCGCACCCCTGTAGACACACGCATCTTTGCGGCGTCGAGTACGCGCGTGTGGTGCATTCATATAACGAACATGTAGCCTGCAGGCTCTCATGTGGTACTGCTTTCTGCCTTCCCGATTACGCTTCTGTCCCTTTGCGGCGCAGTTACTGTCCTTCCCCTCTCTTCTACTGAAACCCCGCTTGCTGGGTCTGCTGCCTGCGCACTCTTGAGCTCTTTCACCACCCTGTATCTCAAGGCTGATATTTACCTGTCTTTTCCCCAAATCCGTTGTGCGAGTGCAGGAAGACGCACGCACTCGCCGTGTACATTGGTACTTTTATTTTTTTATTTCTTTTGGAAACAAATCAAGTCACAGCAAGCGCCTGCTGCACATTGAGTAACGTAATCCTCGCCATGGCGGCTCTTCGTGTCCCTGCACCCACGCCGGTCCCTACATCTACCCTCGCCAAGAGACGTAGCATCCACATGCCACTATCTAGTCACGGCATGCCCAAGGCCCCTCGCGCTTTATCCCCAGAACGACCTCACAGATTCTCGGCAATCATCCTACCCAACTCACCCGCAGAGTCTTCCCCGATGACTCCCCAATCCCCAGGACTAATGTCTCCTCCAATGTCAGCTAAATCTTTTGGCACATTCATCGACTCGGCGCCTTCCACACCAGCCTACTCGCCAAGGCAAGCTGATGAAGAATGGGGCAACTCACAGATCGCCATACTGCGACCCATGTCTTCGTCTTCAGCACCTTCGAGTCCTGCAGAACCAGCTTGGGAGATGATGGCACCAACCAAACAACCGACCAATGTCACGCCTCTTCAGGCGGATCGTATCATCGCAAGACCGAAGCTGCCGACCACAACCTCACAGCCAATCGCACTCTCCCAGCCGGTCAAAAGGACCAAGCCCCCTGCACCAGTCAGAGCAACGACGGACGTGCCAAGATCAAACATGACGGCCAATGATGAAGACATCCTCCGGAAGACAGCCGAAGCCCAAGCAAGGAAGCTAGTCAAAGATGAAGAAGCTGCAAAGTCACAAGAAGTAACAAGCCCACCGGAAGCGACTGAGAAAATGCATCCAGAACCTAGCCCCAAGACTGATACAGCACCCCTCGGCAAGCTCGCAACACGCATGAAGTCGTTACTTAGGCGGAACACCGGCGACAAGAAGAAAGAGAAGAAGAGGAAGATCCAGCCAGAGTTCGACCGGCTGGAGGATGCACATTGGTCGGAGATGTGAATAACGATGCTATTGATAACATATCGAACCCCTTTTTCCTACTGGAGCTTCGCAACGCGACACTCTTCCGTCACCTCTCGTTGTCACGATTTGCACCGCCTCCACCAGAATTACTCGCGCCTAGTCGTCCAGTCCAACATCTATTTCCTTTTCCCTGGGTGGTCATTTGTCAGAGACCGAATTGATACCCACGAACCCTGCTGTACCATCTTCATTTCTCTACCCTCGTTACCAGGCCATTACGCCTCTTCTATAAAAGGACTTGATGTTAATTCGATCGAGGCATTACAGCGTAGGACTGTCTTGATGGACACGGCTACGTGGATGAGTATGTGAGGTATTGCAAGTATAAGTAAGCTGGATGGAGGCTTTAGATTAAGAACTAAGATTTCAATCATACACTGCCTGCCTAGGATGCTCATGTGCTGTTCGATCCTTCTTGTATATGTCCACGTTATCCAGGCTGTTCTCATCTGTCATAGCTCTTGTCAAGTTTCACGAACTTTACGGGTTTGACATAATATCTGGTCGGACATGTTGATGCGTGCATGCTTGTTTCTGTGGACATATTTAAGAGTCGTCGACTTTGCCCCTGCTCAGGGACTCGTTAGATCTCCATGTCTCGCAAATTAGACTTCTAGACAATCAGTCTGCGAATCCTTGTCCTCTATGTACATGGTCCGAGGTTTGTGGAGAGTATTGGGCATTCTTTTCACTAAATATCCGATGCATACTCTAAATGTTTTAGAACAAGTGTGCAGGAAATCCAAAGAGCCGCTCATTCAGTTGCAATCAGAGTGTGCGATTATGTCTGGACTTGCTAAATACGTATTTGAGGTGTCAACCAGATTCAGCACAAACCAATTGATTGTCATTCTCCAATTCCACAATCAGACTTTCGCTTAGAGATGACTCTCCATATACCCAGATTGTAGCTGTGTCCAGTTGTTATCGCGACACGCCGTGCCTTTACAACTCGTGCACTTCCTGGTCCTCGAGGGCTGGCATCTCGGACCCAACCAACTTGTTCAGCCACGTGGCGAGCCTATACGCAGCCTTACTTATTTGCAACTCGACGATTGGGACAGCACCATCTGCGTAGCCGTTGTACCCAAGATCCTCGTCGCTACGAAGACGCTTGTAGACGTAGTCACACGTCCACTTATTGCTCTCTGTAGCCCACGTTGCTGCACACCCCGCTGGTGTAGACGGATTGCTGCAGGCTACCCACATATATGGAGCTTCATAAAAGCCATCCCTGCGGATTCTAGAAGCCAGCTCCTCAAAGTACGGATCGATCGAGTAGTTTGAGAAAGGGCTGTCGACCTTGGCGGCGTAATACGGGATGAAACCGTCCCAGACCTATGCTATTAGAGTTCAATTCATCAAGGTTGCTACATCGTACTCACCGCGTGTAGCTCGGTCGAAACGTTAGCAAATTTGACTTTGTAGAAGTTTCCGCCTGCTGCACGCCCAGACGCGTGCAGCGGTTGCGCAATGTCGCCGAGAAAATGTGCCACCCATTTGAGTGCATACGAGCATGTCACGTTGCTGCCGCCACTCAGGACGCCGTTTCTCACCTCGTTGATACAACCCTTCAGGATCCCAGTCTGATTTGCAATAGCGCTGACAACGCATCCTCCCTCAGCGCAGTCACTCGTGTAGTTGAGCCTGCAAGATTCTGGAGGATGGTCGTGTGTGTCTATCCAGTGCCACTGGTACGAAAAGCGTCCCTCGGCCGTGTGCGCATAGCCATCTGCCCAAGCTGCTGCTCGTCCGATGGAGCCGTTGTATTGTGGTTCAAGAATCTCAGCGAGAATCGATGTCGTCTCCGGTGCGAAAAAGGTCTCGGCCATGAAGCCAATCTGGTTGTGCACTGCCTGACGTCAGCTGTGAGCCTGGTAGATTAGAGTACTACATGATTACCATCTGTATTCCACGCTGCCGTTCTGGCTAACCAGGTGGTAAAACCCAGCAGAGACCACACAGAAATCATGACTAGTCGACAATCGAGAAGACAGTCACGCGTATGACGATGTTGCAGCTGCAGGTAGATCTGCCAGAGTAGTTGCGGAGTTCAGGTGTGAAAGCGTTAATAGCAGTTACACACAATGTACAGGAAGTTGACGGAAGGTATTGAGATTGTTGTTCGCTAGAGCTACACTAGAGCTGCACACGGCGCTGTCTATGACAAGAACGCATCGAGGTGCGAGGAGGATGCTCATTGAAGCCGTTAGGTGACCTGTGACGCGCCTGACTCCACCTTCCAAACGCAGGGTCCAGCAGATGCTAACCCGATTCGGCGAAAGGTAAACACGCTGCCGACCACCCATTTTCTGCTCGCCTCGATGCAACACGTTTCTAGGAGACGTTCCAAAATGTGTACCGATCTTTCGGTTACCTTAGGTGACTTAAGAGTCTACTCATTGCCGTGCATCCACCCAGCTTACCACCGCTAGCGTAGACTTCATCTATGGACGCACCTCCAGGAGCGGGCCAGAAACAGAGAGGTCTCTTCAACATGGCTATTGTTCTATTACTTACCGCTCACAACATTTTCTACCGTCCGTCACCCAATTATGCCCATTGTAGCAATCATATGGAACCCTAACTAACGGTGGAGACGAGCTCTTTCCCAATGCCAGAGATTCCCACATGGAGAAAGCTAGCAAACAACCTCATCAAACGCGAATCCAGCGATTGTCTCTCCTCCCCCTACAAATTCCCTCCCTTCATTCAAAAGTCATTATGCCACTTCGGCTGACGAATGTTCCCGATGATCCACTTCAACCACCAAGCTCTTCGATCGGCACCATGCTGTGCAGCTATTGCACGGATTGAGCCTTTCGGTGCGTCTCGACGACTAGTCAGTGGAGCGACAAAGAAGCAATACCCAAAAGCGTTTACTTTATCCAGCCTCACCAAGATGAGCACGTCGACGCTATATCGTAGCGGAACGCTTAGTTGGCTGGCGACCCACTTCTGGAAGACGTCCATCACGACGAGCAGGGGCGAATCAGCTGCAGGGAACGTCTCGCCTCACCATCCGGCGCGTAAGACTACTGTGTGCAAGTCAAATCAGGAAATTGCTCGATCAGAGGAAGTAGTGACAGTCTGGCCGCACTTGTGGTGAAGGTACGTGATGAGACTCTAGCGTCGGTCCTTAAGTGTCTCATCATGTGCATAATAGCTGGACGATGATCTCCAACGCCAAAGGAATGAAGATGATCGGCAGGATCGAATGTGACATAGCTAGGGTGGCTGTGCAAGGGTTTTTTTTCGTGCAAGTTGGACCTGGAGATTTTTTTCCTATACAGTCTAAGGGCGAGTGTACTGTAATACGATGTGTTACGAGGTCTCGAGGCCACTAGTGCTATAAAACAAGCGAGGAGCATGCAGCTTTGGTCTAATATCAACTGGTCCCAGCACCATGGTCAATAGTCACTGTGCGTACTCAAATTATTCGGAGACTTGTTAGAATCAAGATCACGATGTATAGTAGTAAAGAAGCAAACATAGTGGTTGCATGCGTGGCATACGAAGAGGAGGCTCAGCAGACAGATATGGACTGCTTCAGCCACCGATGACGAGTCTCTGGTCACGGCCAATCAGACCCCAGCAACTCCGCATCATAGCGCATGTCCCTCTTAACTTGGGATCAAGGCTGTCAGGATCCCGCCTTTACTCCTTTGGCCTTTTCCTAGTACCTCTCCCTTCTCCCTTCTCCTGAAATGCCTGTTTGATACCCCTCGTTCTGTTTTACAAGTTGCAATGTCGACCTCAAACTCCCGCTCCTATGACACCAGCGCGCCCCGCGATGGTGCCCCGCCCTCGTCGTCGCAACCACCCCAGTACTCGGCAGAACAAGGTGTAGCAGAGCCACCTGGATATGCGCCTGACAGCTCATCACGGGCGCCTCTAGCACCGCAGCGTGATGCACCACCTCTGCCACCAGCATCGAAGCCTGACGCGTCGTCATATGCTGGTTCATATCGGCCTTCTGATGCTGCGCGACTCTCAGCTACGTCGGTCTAGTCCTATCACCAAGGTAAAGGCACTCTGCTAACATGGTGCCCAGGAACACAGCAGAATCACATCACGACCTCAGCCATGTCGACGAACTGCACGCGGCGACCACCGGCCTTCCTCCGCCAGCCTACAGCGAGATCCCCGGCACGCTCCAGAGCGACAACGACGAGCTTGACACCAACGCGACAGTCGCCGAGGATGGTCGAGTGAACATCCGTATCAACCAGAAGAGCCGTGCTCTGTCACAATTGATCGTACCTCAAATCCAGCGCCAGCTCACCCAAGCCAAAGAGGACCCAGAACCACCCCCACCTTATATCCCCGAGTCTCTTGGTGGCGCTCCAGGACAAAGTCCTCCACCGTCCCTAAATATCGTCATACAGGTAGTAGGATCAAGAGGCGATGTGCAGCCCTTTGTTGCCCTGGGCAAGGTACTGAAGGACACTTACGGTCACCGCGTACGACTGGCTACACATCCAACCTTCAAAGACTTTGTCATCGAGAACGGCTTGGAGTTTTTCAGCATCGGTGGAGATCCCGCTGAGCTCATGGCCTTTATGGTCAAGAATCCTGGCTTGATGCCTGGTATGGACACCTTGTGGAGCGGCGACGTGGGCAAGCGAAGGAAGGGTATCGCAGAGATCTTGCGCGGAACGTGGAGATCGTGCATAGAGACCGGAAATGGCCTGGGAGTGGATCCACTCAAGCAAACTGTAGAAGAATGGATGGGTGTCGAAGAGCAGCTACCTGAGCAGCTCAAGAAGCCATTCGTGGCTGACGCCATCATTGCGAATCCTCCTGCTTTTGGACACATTCATTGTGCAGAGAAGCTGGGCATACCGCTACATATGATGTTCACGTAAGTACCGTGTTTCGCGAAGGGATAACGCCAGTAGCTAATATGCTAGCAGTATGCCATGGTCGCCCACGCAACAGTTTCCGCATCCCCTCGCAAATATCCAATCATCCAACGCCGATCCTACCATCACAAATTACATGTCGTATATCATGGTTGACTTGCTCACGTGGCAAGGACTGGGAGACATAATCAACAGATTCCGTAAGGAGAGTTTGGCTTTAGACGCTATAAGCATGATATGGGCACCAGCCATGCTTGCACGACTCAAGATTCCGTTCACCTACTGCTGGTCACCTGCTTTGATACCAAAACCGAATGACTGGTCCCACTATATCTCGATCGCGGGGTTCTACTTCCTCGACTTGGCGCAGAACTACACACCTGAACCTGCCCTTGCGGCATTCCTCGACGCAGGGGAGCCACCTGTATATATCGGATTTGGTTCCATCGTCGTTGATGATCCGAACGCCATGACCAAGATGATCATGGATGCAGTCAAGATTACCGGACGCCGAGCGTTGGTGTCCAAGGGCTGGGGCGGCCTTGGGGCGGACGAACTAGGGATACCAGAAGGCGTTTTCATGCTTGGAAATTGCCCTCATGATTGGCTGTTCAAACGCGTCTCAGCTGTTGTGCATCACGGTGGTGCTGGCACAACAGCTGCTGGAATTGCTGCAGGCAGACCTACAGTCGTAGTTCCCTTCTTTGGCGATCAGCCTTTTTGGGGTGCCATGGTTGCTCGTGCTGGTGCAGGACCCGACCCTGTTCCATACAAAGACCTCACCGCAGAGAAGTTGGCTGAATCGATCAACAAGGCGTTGGAACCGGAATCGCTCGAGCGCGCACAAGAGCTTTGCAACAAGATCAAGCAAGAGAACGGAAGCCAAAGCGGAGCGCAATCTTTCCACCAAATGCTAAACTGCGATGATCTGCGATGTGCTGTGGTCTCCAACCGACCAGCTGTTTGGCGAGTGAAGCGGACACAAGTCAAGCTGAGTGCCAAGGCTGCAACTGTCCTCGCTCAGGAAGGCGAGATCGATTTTTCTGAGCTGAAGCTGTCAGTCTCACTGGCCATCGATTACATTAAGTGACACTAACAAGCATGCAGAGCCCGCGCCCGCGAGTACCAGGTAGACGAAGGCCCCTGGGACCCAGTATCTGGAGCAGCAAGCGCTCTTACCGGCACAGCGACGTCCATCATGATGGGCGTTGCTGATATGCCTATCCAGACACTAAAGCTACTCAATATCCACCCTGACGCAAGAGCAGCCTCTAAAAAAGGCAAAGAGAGAGTTACGAGCTCCGAGGACCTGTCGAGCACTAGAGAGTCAAGCCGCCATGGCCGACCGCCAAATTCGAGAACGGCGACAGGAGCTGACTCGGTGTTGAGTGGCGAAAGTACACCACCAGCGGGTAAGAGCTCTGTTCCTGATTTGAAGAACCCAGATGGCCCAGGATCACCTTCACACAGATCCCAATTTATGTCTGAAGCATTCTCGGCTTCTGCTCATGGATCACGGTCCCCATCTCGCGAACGCAGAGGATTGCTATCTCCGGATGGTTCTGGATCTAAGCGCAAAGGTTCAGCAACAAGTGCCGGCGCACCAGCACGATCCAATACTGGCTCATCATCTAATTTTGCAGACAATCTGAAGAACATGCAAGCAGACTCTGCTGTTGACACCGGAAAAGGGATCGCACGCATCGTTGGTGCTGGCTTCAAATCACCAATGGACTTCTCACTCAATGTTGCAAAGGGTTTTCACAACGTACCCAAGTTGTACGGTGGCGAGGTCAGGAAGGTTGAAAATGTGACCGACTTAAAGAGTGGACTCTCCACAGCTGCCAAGGTAGGATTTCGATTCTGACATACCATACTCGTTTACTAAATTCTGCAGCAATTTGGACTGGGGCTCTACGATGGCATCACCGGCATTGTCACCGATCCCTATAAGGGCGCGAAAAAGGAGGGTGGCGTTGGGTTCGTGAAAGGCGTCGGCCGCGGTATCTTCAGCGTACCGTTTCGGGTCATGGGTGGCGCGTGGGCAGTGCCTGGCTACGCAATGAAAGGTCTGTACCAAGAGATGATCAAGAGCAAAGGGAATGGTGTTCAGAACTACATCATTGCTGCCCGCATCTCACAAGGCTATGATGAGTCCGCCACGATCTCTGCACAAGAGAGAGCCGACATCGTCAGCAAGTGGAAGATTGTAAAAGTCAACATGAAGAAGAAGAAGAACCCGGGAGGAGAGACGATGGACTCTTTGCACTCTCTTGTGGCCGACAAGAGGAAGAGGAAGGAGGATCGATGGAACAGGGCCAATTCTCAGCCCAAGAGGCCTGATGCACGTCCATCTTTCCCACCTGCTATGAGCCAGGACAGCAGCTTCAGCCAAGCAAGCACTGGACCAACCTCTCGATCGAACTCCAATGCGCTACCCGCTTGGAAGCTCCAAGAGCAAGAACGCTTGTCACGGGTAACAACAGCGCAATCGCAGCAGTCGCAGCAACCAGTAGCGGACCTCGAAGCCCAACTCAATGCTGAAGAAGAAGCTGAACGCCGCGAGCTCGAGACAGCTATCGCAGCATCAGTTGCTGAGAATTCCCATGGCAATGCAGAAGAGGATCAGCTCATGGCGCGCGCCATTCGCGCTTCCGTTGCCGAACTAGAGCGGGCCCCAGTGGGTTCTAGTGAGCAGGACGATGAGCAGGCACTCAAGCGCGCAATGCAAGCTAGTATCGACGAGGCAGGGCGGAGCGGAGCCACAGAAGAGGAACAAAGGCTGTTGGAAGAGACACTGCGCAAGTCACTCCTCGACACTTCACGCCATCGTCAGCATGGAAGCGAATCCGAGTGGGATAGTAGCGATACCGAGGATAATGCCGATTTCCAGCGTATCATAGCGGAAAGCAAAGAGCTCGCACACCTTCAGCAGCATTACCCACAGGACTACCAGATGGCGGCCGATATCCAGGAGATTGGGACAGTAAGTCCTGCAGGTGCTGCAGGTGCTGCAGGTGCTGTAGCTGGTTCGGCTGACACAAGTGTTGAAGATGAGGAGCTGAGGAAGGTGCTCGAAGAGAGCGAGAAGGCAGAGAGAGAGAGACAGGTGAATGCTAGTAAGGAGAAGAGCGAGGATGAGATTGTGATGGAGTATATTAAGAAACAGAGCCTGATGGAAGAAGAGCTGAGACAGAGGCATCTGCAGGGAAGAGACACTGCGGGCGAGAGCTCGGGAGCTGGTGCTGGTGCGTCAAGTGGTTCGTAAAGCGTATGTGTGTTTTTGGAGGAAGAAGGGGGGATGAGTTTTACCTGAGACACCGGAAGTCGAGGCAGACAATGATACCTTGGTGATCACACGAGAACGTGACATTCCGCTTTTGGCCTTGAATTGCAGTTTTCTAGGGGTTTGCCACATGATGCAGTCGTGATTCAGCAGTATGTTCACATTTGCCAGCTATCACGTGAAGCTAATCGACGCGGCAAACTTCGTTGAAAAAAGCGGTTAGACCCATACTGACTTGTTCGGACACAAAACACAAAGGTCTTCAAAAACACCTTCTTTCTCGGCAGTGAAAATACAAGAGCCATGCGGGATTCAGGCTAATGTCCGCAAATTCAGCCTCCGTACTATTATCTAATGACCCCAAGCGATACTTGTTTGTAAGATGCAGATGCAGATGCGAGTTACGCACATCTGAACAACTTCTGATATCTCTAGTAAAACTTTCATCATCGTCAGCTTACGAAGAGGTTGGACTTCGTAACACAACTTACACGTCACACAAGTATGTTGGCGGCTGTTTCTTCTTCGCCTTCAGGCTTCTTGGACTCCATCGCGTGCTGTCCGCAATTCCTGCCGACTTTTTTCGAAGCTAAGCGCTCTGCTTCTTGCACCACTGCCTTTGCTTCCTTTGCTTTCTTCTCCTCCAGCTTCGAAACAGCAGCGGTCTTCAGGTTGAAGACACTGTACTTCTGATAGGAGAGTGGGTTATTGTACTCATCGTGGCTTTGTTTGGTCATCGCCAACGTCTTGACAGCTTCTTTTGATACTTGTTCTTCTACGACAGCCTTGTGTGCGTCCCTCGAGTAAATCACAATCAGCAGCAACTCCTTGGTCTTAACGTGCGCTATCTCAATCACTTGGTCCGGCTGGGCGTCCGTGAACCATGACAACACTCGAACAAAGCAGAGTTCACCGTCGATCAGACCCATTCGTATCTACATTGGGGCTTGGATGTTACCGAAACTGCTCAGCACCAGCTCTCAACCAGGCTGTTCATGCGGGAACAGCTTCGGAAGCTCAAACCATAGTCCTTTCTTGGCGCGTTGCAAAAGACGGTTCTCATCATTCTCACTCCAGCCATACAAAGTGAAGGCTCTGGGAGACTCTGCCTGAAAGCGATGACCGCAGAAGGTAAGTTGACCACTGGGCATGATGATTGTGCAGATGCAGGACACGACGTGTAGTTTCTCGTAGCAGCTGGTCTTGATAGCCCCTGTGCAGTCCTGGCCTGGACAATGGTGGCCAGATTGGTCTTTCTCTGCAGTCCACACGCACTTGAAGCCGGGAAATCAGACCATGCCGTTCAGCCATCCGGGTCCGTACAGTCGCCCTAATGGTAGACCGAACGATGACATGCTGTAGGAGTTGTATCGCTTTGATTAGGTCGTCAGTACGTGACAAGGTGCAGTAGTTAGCGCCAACTGAAAAGGTGTATGAGCTGTACGGAAAGAGCAGTGCATGAGAGAAAGCCTCCAGAATCGCTTGATTTAATATTGTCAGGCCTTCGCTCAAGTGGCCTTCACTTGAGCGTGGTCGGATCTGGAACACAACGACACAGACACTTTCACCGCACCCAGGTCTAGAGCCGACGAGAAGCTACCATATTACAGTGGAGTTGCATAAGTAAAATTCACGCAGCAAACGCTTCACCTGTACAACGGATGCTGCAAACTACAATCAACCAAAAGAAAACTCGCAACGTTGATGACCAAGACTGCAATTTTGTGCAACGTTTCCGTGGTGGTTTCAATCACATTGTCTACAAGTCCGTGCTTGTGAACAGGTGCCATAAGTACTACGTTGTTCGGGTACCCTTCATTGGTACAAAGGCTCGCTGGCGGGTGGGCGATGCGCACAACATGCGTTGCGAAGTAGCCCTGACGAAGAACCTATGTCAGAAGACTGGTGTACCTGTACCCAAGATTGTTTCTTTCGATTCTAAGCTTGTTTCAGCTATTAGTGTGCCATTCATCCTCCTGGAACGATTGCGAGGACGACCATCACAAACTATCTAGTATGATGAACCTGCCAACCGCAACTACGAGACGACAAGCCAGGTCACGCCAGGGACAGAGGTCAAGCGTTACAACTCTCCATTCACTTGCATACATCATGGCAAAGCCTGAAGACTTGCAGTTTGACCAAATCGGCATGCCAGACTTTACCGGCACTCTGGAGTCAGGAGAAAAGCCCAAAGTCACTTGTTCCTACAAATGGAAAAGCGCAACTCAAACAACAACAAAGGACTTGCAGTCTGACCGCCAGATCTATAAGTATGGACCATTCCAATCCAGCAAAGACTACATGACCGCAGACTGGACGAGACATGGCCTTCGATTCCAGGTCTTGACTTGGATGAATACCCGGATACCCAAAAAATGATTCTCGGCATCCGAAAACTCCTTGATATCATCTACTCTCAGCAAGCGGTCGCTTCCTCGACAGCCAATACCTCCAACTCTGAAGGACCAGAGTCCTTTGTCCTCCACCATCCCGATCTTGACTTCCAAAATATCCTCTGCAATGAAGATGGCATTGTCTCTGCCACCATAGACTGGGAGGTCTGTCTAACAGTGCCTCGCTGCGCAGGCTTCACATGCCTGCCGGACTTCCTGCGCCGTGACTGGAGCGAGGACCACGAGCTATCAGAGATGCCACACATGGACTGGCAGATTGATAGATACATTCAAATCTATGCAGAGGCTATGCACGACGCCGGCGTTGCCGATGCAATTTACAAGCGAAAGTCAGCAATGTATCGCGCGGTCGTTGGAGCTGTAAATGGAGGTTCGCCTGTGGATCTGTTTCAGAAGCTATTTGCTTGCATCGCGGGTGTGCAGCGCGTGGATGTTGAACGTTTTGAGCAGCTGGTAGGGAAGGGGTGCTCGGCGGCAGAAGAGTTCATCAAGGCTGAGATTGGAAAACTGTTGGCACCTGAGGTGTTGACGCATCGATAGAGGGTGAGAGGAGAGTACAGACCATGCATGTGCGAGCTATCGTGTGTATGCTTTTGATGACACCATGTCTCCAGCGATATTCTTATGCCTTCTCCAAGCGGAAGCTCGTCCCCTAAACTTTGGCATTGACTTTTCGTACACATCATCACTTGCTTCGCTTCTGCATGTCTCTCCGAGACTGCAACATACTTCTGGTGCCGTAACAACCGTCTTGTGATGTAATAACTACAGCCATCACCACATTGTATGGCAAGAAGATACATTAATCACTCGCTGCACAATGAATATCAATGGCATGACGGTGTAAGAAGCATCGCGAGATCTACCTCGTATTGAATTTTGGTTCCTTTAATGCAAGAAAAGACTTGCGGGTCAGCTAAGTTCTGCGCCGTTGCTGCACCGAAAGTGCCAATTGAGACATTTGCCCAGTCTAAAGTGTATACACTGAGCTATACTTGTCTTGCGAAAAACACGGGTTGTGTCTGAGTCTGCAACGCGTGTGTATGTGGGAGGTTGGTGACGCGAGGCAGTCAGGAATGATACTAGTGATGACCTCGTGGGAGATGCCGTCATGGTTGCCATATCCAAGCGAGCTCCAATCTCCAAACTCTCCACTTCCATTCATCCATCGCACCAGCCTCCCATTGTTCTTAGCCCATCGTCACGTCGCCCGATTTTCTCGGCACGATCCGGATCACCTTCTCAATGAGGCAGCACTCGCGCACATGCACGCCTGATGCTGCATCCCCTCACCGTCAAGAGTCTTGGTTTCTCCGTGAGGTCGTAGCGAGTGCACCGCGAAAGGGTAACAGCGCCGCCCAAAACCCCGGAGTCGTGCGCCGATCTTGCCTGCAATCGGGGTGCGGAGCCCCGCATCCCAGATCAGCCCTGACTGTGCCTGGCGGTTCGGCGAGCAATACCCCGGATAGGCCTTGGCTCTGGACAAACAGCCTGTACACATCCTAGCATGCTGCAGGTGCTATATAATAATGTTTCCATGTTGTAAACATGTTGGGTACCTCGCTTTGAGACCTCTTTGAGACCTTTGTGAGCCAAGATGGGTTTCGGTTCAGTCTCTTGTCAGCTGCTGTTGGCTGCTGCGTCTGTTTCTGCCAAATGGATTGTTCCTGGTGCGCGGTGGAGAGCTACTGACGGCACGCTTGTCAACGCCCATGCTGGCGGTGTCACCGTGGACAAGGAGACGGGCAAGTTCTTCCTGTTTGGAGAGTACAAGGTTGAAGGCCAGGTCGAGGGCGGAGGGGTGAGTGTGTACAGCTCAGACGATCTAGCAACATGGACCCCAGAGGGCATGGCTTTGTGTAAGTTGATAGCATTGTTTGCATCTCGGCAGCTGGCTGACGAGTCTGGCAGCACCAATTGAGGGCCATCCCTACATCTCGACCGAGCACATCATCCAAAGACCCAAGGTCACTTTCTCCGAGCAGACAGGAAAATACCACATGTTCTGGCACGCCGATAACTCGACCTACGGCTGGCTTCTCCAGGGTTTCGCGCAGGCGGACAACATCACTGGACCTTACTCGTTTGTCGATGCAACTCTCCCACTTGGCAACTGGTCCCAGGATTACGGTCTCTTCGTTGATCGCAAGGATGGCAGAGCCTATGCTCTGTACTCCAATGGCGACCGCCGCGAGGGACGAGATGTATACCTCAGCTCCTACAATGATAACATCACTGCTCTTGACAAGGTCGTTCACCGATGGGATAAATACGACCTCGAAGCCCCGACCATCATCCAAACCGAGAAGAGCTACTTCGCACTCATGAGCCACAAGACTGGGTACCGACCCAACAACGTTGTTGCTTTCCGTGCCGACAAGCTGGAGGGGCCCTGGTCGCAGCCTTTCATCGTCGCTCCTCTCAACACGCGCACCTACAACTCGCAGTCGGGCTTCTCGCTGCGCATCAACGGCACTAAGAAGACAACCTACCTCTACCTTGGCGATCAGTGGGACTCGATCAGCCTGTGGGAGTCGCGCTACATCTGGCTGCCCGTGGAGATTGACGAAGCCAAGAAGTCGCTCGAGGTCAAGTGGCACGACGTGTACGACCTGGACGTCAAGACGGGCGAAGTGCGCGCCATCAAGGGAAAAACCTACTACGGAAAAGATGCGACCGTGACAGGCGCCGCCTTCAAGCAAGAAGCCGCCTTCGGCAGCCACGAAATCATCCTGACAGGCATCGTGGGCAACGACAGCAAAGTCACCTTCTCCGGCATCCAGGGCGAGGGCAAGCCGCAGTGGGTCTCGTTCTACTACCAGAACACAGACGACATGGGTTTCGGCGACCAGCCCGGCGGCAGCCCAGACCGGATTGGCGGCTCGTGGCAGCTGCGGCGCATCGCGAGCGTCATTGTCAACGGCAGGACGGAGCTGGTCGAGAGCCTGTACCAGCGGGATACGCACAAGGGCATTATTTTGAGCACGCCGCTACAGTTGCACCTCGACAAGGGCAGGAATAACACAATTGAGATTGGTGGGCTGTTCAACAACCAGACGTACAAGGGTGCAGATATTGACCGTATTGTTGTCTACCCGCCTGAAGAGTAGGGCGCGGTCAAGTGGGTTTCTAGGTGTATCATGCTAGGATTTAATCAAGACTAAGTACATCAAACCTGTACTCTTGCGTTGCAGACGAACCTGTCGATAGTGCTTAATCGTATAGGGGGAGGTATTCAATGCCAGGCTGCTGATCACCTGCATCCGAATAAGGCACTACAGACCTTTAGCCATCTTTTCAAAAGCTGCAAAGCCCTAGCAAATGCGCTGAGAACCTCCAGCACTACTATCTAAGGGACTTCGACTAAAGCGTTATAGCCTGCTGGAGCTTGTCCCACAAGATTCGCTTGTCAACAGGAAGTGCTTGGATCCATGTTTTCACGGCAACGAAAGGTGGTGTGATGTGACGGCAAGTCAATTGCTTGCTGGGGGAATCTATATCTAGCAGACATATCGTACAGCCCTCTCAACGCATCTAGAACTTGTAAACCTGGTCCTTGCTGTAACCCAGGTCCTTCAGGTAGCCGTCCAGCTCGCCCTGGTCCTGGGGGCTCTTCTTGCCACCGCTGATGGCCTTGTACATGCCGGGGGGGCCGCAGACAAAGATCTTGATGTTCTCGCCCTCCTTGGGTTCAGGGAGGACCGTCTTGAGGAGCTCTTTGGTGATGTGGCCCTTGCCGCCCTGCCACTGCTCGGGAGGGTTGTCGAGGACGTAGAAGGCACGGAAGCGCTGGGGGTACGTGTTCTCAAGCTCCTCGAACTCGCGCTTCAGCAGGATGTCTTCCTCGGAGATGTTACCAAACACTAGCGTGACCTTGGTCTTGTCCTGGGGGTTCTTGAAGATAGCGCGGGCCGTCTGCCACATGGGGGTGATGCCGGTGCCGCCTGCAATCAAGGCAATGTGCTTGTGTTTATTTTCGGTCCAAAGGTACTTTGGGATGGGGCCCTTGATGTCCAGACGCTGCCCGGGCTCGAGGTTGTGCATGTGCTCAGACATGGGGCCGCCGGGGTATTTCTTGATAATGAAGTCGACAGTGCCCTTCTGGTCCACGTCGCTGATGGGCGTGTAGGGGCGGATGACGGGCTTCTGCATCTCCGGGCCCTTGTACTTTGTGATGATGGCAGCTAGGGCGAGGTTAGCAGACGGTCTTGGGTGGAAGGAGGCGTCGACATACAGGCAACGGGCAGGCCGCTCTCCTGATCCTCCTCAGGCAGCTTGAATGTCAGCTTCTTGGTGTTGTGGTTGACAATCTCCGATTTCTCGAGCACCAGCGACAAGAAGCCCTGGTCGCCGCCCGTGAAGGCCTTCTTGACCTCGCCCGTCGACGCCGGGATCTTGCTCTCCTCAGCCGATGGAGGCGCGGCGCCAGCCTGGCCTGAGGCAGCGTCACCGCCCCTCAGGTACAGGTAGGCACCGGCGAGACCGGCAGCGCCCACGCCTGTGTACAGAACCGTGTTGTTGCCGCCGGACTTGGGCGCCTCGGACGCATAGCGACGCACATGCTATCAATTGGTCAGCCGTCTGATTTGGCAATGGCGCGATCCTGGGGATTGTGGGCGCAATGGAGGAGAGGGTTGGCGCACCTGTTGCAGCTGCTTGGCTGGGCGGAAGAATTGTCTGGCGAACATGGCGAGACAGATGAATGTGGGATGGAAGGGAGGGGGAGTGCAATTGGAGGCGTAAGCAAAGAAAGAAGCCTGTGCTATGGCGCCGGCAAGCTCAACGAAGCTCGTGGCTAGCGCCAAGAAAACGTCATCGTGTCTGCCCGTCCCAACGCCGAGTGGCCGACGATTATCGCGTTATTTTACAAATTGTCATCAAGTCAATCAGCATGTTCTTGTTCGGCTTCAAACACTTCCCTATCGCACGGTAATGAAAGGAGCTGCCAACTGCTCGTGCTTTCTGACGTCATATATCGCTTTGCTCTGAGGCCATCTCTCACATGCCGGCTCTCGCATTGCAGAAAGGGTCGACTACAGTGCTTCGGCAGTGGTTTCTCAGGCAGTTCTGTCTAGCGTGGGAGGTCTTCAGCGTATTGGTTAGTGCTCTGTGGCATTTACAAACATAGCTGAAGTCCTGTAGTGCCTTTTAAGGCCGCAGGTAAGCTGCAACCTGGCATTGACCACCTCCTCTTATTTGAGCACTGTTGATTTGTAGTCGGCTCTTCCTGCAGCACAAAAGATAGGGTACTATATTGTGACAAATACCGAGCGTACATACGAGTACCGACCATGTTGCTTACAGACCAGTTTCAAGGTGAAGGGAAGAAGATAGACAGAAAGTCTCCCTCCAAGTTTGCGTCACCCACAAGCTCTGTTTGCTCCTCCAAAACATGATCCATTGTCAAGCCATCTATTGCTGTTCATTCCTGCTCCCTAGCCTTCGTCTGCGTTCATCGCTTCACTCTTACACAAAAGCGGGCCACGCCGCTGTAGTCGTCTCCCCAGCCAACCCACCAATTTGATCTGGTGCGGAAGATCTGCAACCATCCCGTCTTTCCCAGTCTTCGTGCAAAGCTCACTACACTCAAGATCACCGTCTGTCCGACATGCCTCATACGCGTCCATATTTTCGAGATCGCAGAGATACAAGCCGCACTGGAACGCCGTGGTGGCATCTTTGTTTCCAGAGCAACTGCTGAACATGAGACTGTTGGCTGTGGACGGGACATAGTTTGCCACAAGACGCTGGTGAGGCGATGGAGGCTCGCAAAGATCGATCTGTACCGTGACCTGTGCCACCTGGAAGCGTTGCGCACCGAAGGCGCCGGAAAGACTCGCTGGGAATTGCAGCTTGTGAAAGCTTTCGAATTGTGGCACGAGATGGAATTCGAGTGCAGCCGTATGCCCGGATATAAGTACTGTAAGGACGACCTCAACAATGTTGTTGATTGCAAGGAGCCAGGCTTCGAGGCGGAGCAGTC
Organism: Phoma sp. RAV-16-625; assembly: GCA_004335185.1. Classification (NCBI taxonomy): domain Eukaryota; kingdom Fungi; phylum Ascomycota; class Dothideomycetes; order Pleosporales; family Didymellaceae; genus Phoma; species Phoma sp. RAV-16-625. The sequence goes on from SAUA01000089.1 coordinate 107,048, forward strand.
CGAGTACAGGTTGAACGAAGGTACGCACTCAGACTGATACGCACGACAAGAGGACTCAACCCCAGACAATAACTCTCGACCGGGCAGCCGCCGAAGACGACGAAGGTTAGGCAATGGTGAAGACGAGATCGACGTTCTCGAGACAGCCCCCAACTGATGAGATGCCACTCGAGCATCCATCACCTGTCGCCCACAGGGACACCGATATGAACGAGACTACAGATCTTGGTATGGACCTCGACATGCAAAACTCTGACGAGCTTATCATGCAGGAGATGGAAAGGGTGACCCCCAGGCTAGAACCGGACTCGTATTGGGACGGTCGTAAACGGTACGACTTACTCGAGGAGATCGGCGACACACAAGATGATATGTTCCATGGTAGCATGGGGGATGATGCTTCGCGCGTGGCTTCCAAGTGGGAATACAAGACAGCAAACATCGCTAGCGCCGTCGCATATAATGCGCCTTCGAAGTTGCCTACGAAGCCAGTACTGAAGTCGACTTCCTCGCATCGAGCCACGCCCAAGTCCCTATCCAGTGATAGCGCTTGCATAAGTCATCTCGCGACAGTCTTCTGCGACCCTCATGATCGCCAACGCCTTCCTTCGAACTGCAACAGCGTTGTACGCCCACAATTTTCCTACGCCGACTCAAACAGCGCACGGCGACGTCTCAACTTCTCGCGCAGGTCCTCAAGCTATGAGGCCAAGACCTGGGCTGCTCCACAAGACTACGAGATTATCAACACGAGCCATCACAGAGTCGCCTGGGATGACTACGAGGTCTGGCAGAGACTCTGCGATGAGGAAGAGTGGGAATTGGCTGAAGAGGAAGCTTCAGAGCGTGCAACTAGGGTGGCTGATGCTAACAACGATTGTGATGGAGGGAGTTGTGCTGCAACAACGTCTGAGAAACAAGAACATGACGAAGAAGGATCGAAAGAAGGAGGTTGCGAAGATGTGGATGGCGAGAGTTCATCAGGCGACATTGAAAAGGTGTCTGCCGAGAGTAAACTCGAAGATGCTTTGGTTGTTTCACCGATTGCAAGGCCTTGTTCCCCTCCCAATGCTCAATTCTCAGAGAAGCCATCGCGTTGAGCACCAAGGGAACTCGACAAGAGCAGCCCATGAGATAGGCTTCTCAAGAAAAGGTAGATTATCGGGCTGACATGGGGAGCGTCATGGAATGCACAAGCAGGAAAGATACTACTAGTATAAGCCTCGTTTATTGTTGCTATGGTATTTAGGGCCAGTATCACGAGAAAACACGCTGGCCGAGGACAGTAAATCAGAAGCTTTGTTGTGTCTGCAATGACCTTCTTGTTCGGAGGACAATTCTGTAGTGTTTGTTATGGTCTTACAGAGATGGTCAGTACCGGTACGTTCATCTGAGGACCGCTTGGTCATGCACAAACCCATCGTTTTTGAATCAAATTGCGTTTGTAAACGTGGCAAAGCTCAAGCGGATGTGACGTGTAGTTCGATGATAACGGGCGGAGAAATGATACAACCGAGTTCTAACATGCGAGCCACGCTCGTTATGTACGATCTCTCCGCCGTGTATGGTTTGCTGAAGTTATTGCTATCTGCATCACTCGTGAGGAAAGAGCACTGGTGGGCAGCAAGGCCGTGCTAGTATCACGGACTGAACAGTGGTGTTCTGCAAGACACTACCAAAACAGATAGATGTCAATCATTCGCGATCGAAGAAGGCGGATAGAGCGTAGTGACATGCGATGCTGTCTGCATTGATCTGTCATCTCAAAAAATTGCACCGCCATCACTCCGAGATGTTGTGTGTGTCTGCAGTCCTGTCTAAATTTATATCATGGTACCTTTGAGCCGCATTCGTAGTGATGCGTAAGCTTTGTGTCCTATTGCAGCATTGGCCAATGAAGACAATTGAGGCAGAGCTCAACCAGAGTGCATCTCAGAATCTTCAGCTTCGAGGTCGCCAATTTTCCTCTTGCTTGGCGTGGCACTGCCACTCTCGTCAATCTCACCATTGTCGTCACCCTCAGTCCACTCGGCGACCTCCCATTCCACCTGAACGCCATTGTCTGATTGTCCTCCACGCTGCTGTCTGAAGCGACCTAAAGTCGTGTTGCGCACAATCTCCTCGAACCATGGAGCGCCTCGCGCCTGCGGCTCCGACCGTGCAATTGTTCGCGTAGGGTTTGTCCGCGAAGGGGAAGCAACACTTGTCTCCTCGTCGCTGCTGTCGCCGAAGAAGCCCAGCGTACTCAGCAGTTCTTGGTCCTCGTCCAGCAGACTACCCACCGGCAGGCAGATATGGTGAGCGTCATCGCGCGTGCGCTCGTTCCATGAGGACAGCTGGGTGCCGCAGTATCCGCAGAACTTGCTGGACGTGGTGGGTGTGAAGGGCGATACGAACGTGCGCTGGATACTCGAGTGCGTCTCGTCAGGGAACTGTGCGAAGGTCGCTGATGTGTACCATGGTAGTGGCACGCGAAGCCAAAGAGTGAGTGGGTTGGCAGTGTGTTGGCCTGCTTATTCGTTAGCTTCAGTCTGACACATGGGTGGAGCTATGACGTGATTCAAAAAGCTCACGCCAGCCCGCAGGTATGGGTAGACTGAAGACATACGCGACGCAGAAGAATTATCGTACCGCAGTTCAGCTCGATCGGTCTGTTGTGAGGGCAAGTCGACCACATGGCGGAATCGACCGCAGCTGCAGGAGCCATGCAACCGCATCTGAGATGCCATTGTGTGGTCGTTTGTACCAAGCGAGTTTCGATGGATGATTTGTGTACTGTGCGATTGGAAGGGCAGCTGTGGCCTTGTAAGCAACCTGCGATTGTGTCTATTTCAGTGTCTGGAGGTCGTGTTGTGGAAGAAAGTTCGAGCTGAATCCGCAGCTTCGATGCGGCGGTGGTACGTTCCCGATTGGTCGATGCCGTCTCAGATCACCGTCAGAATACTTTTAAACCACACAACGAACGACTACTACCGCAGATGGGCAGCCTATATATATGTCTTCGAGATCGATATCTTATCGCGTTACTCGGACGTGTAACTGACCTCATTCCAAGCGAGGGACATCTTCGGGTCTGTCGAAACAGTGACCTGATGTAGCAGCGACGTCGTTTTGCATGCTGCTTCAGACGTCCTTTGCGCCGACATTTCGAACACCGTTGGCCCTCTCAATGGCATCTAAAGCTCCTTCCCATTTTTCCCTCTTGCCTCCAAAATAACGATGGATGTGAGGACTCCATATTCCGCCCATTAGCAAGTTGCATAGTTTCATGTTGTTGGCCCAAAACCACCATCCTCTCCAACCATATCCAAGGTACTCGTTTACTCCCGTACCAGCCAGGCCATCCATGGCACGAAGCCATGTCCCACCTTCCACCATGCCGGGTGAGACGTTGGAGCGAAGGCTTGCTTGCTTAGCCAGCCAAGCATGGTGTTCATCTACAGCCTGCTCCATAGCGGACAGGGGTGGAAGAATAGATTCCCCTTTCCAGATCTTTGCTATAGCCATACTCGCCATATCAAATATATGGAAACCAGATATTGCAAAATGCACATTTCCCAAGAAAGCCAGGCTATTTGGTGTTTCCAGTGACAGGACATTGTGGTATAATCTAGCAAGCGACTTGTCATTTGACCCTGATGCTTTGGACCATGGTGTTGGGTTGGCTGTAGGATCAAATCGAGCTTCGAGCATACTGAAGTCGGCTTTGTACCCTGTGCACCATATTAACATGTCAACGTCAAGTGTCTCGCCGTCGTCGAGCTCAACCTGAGCGTCTCCCAAGATACGCTTGATGCCTTTGGTGGATTGTATGACTCCGCGCTCAAGATAGTCGACCAGATTATCAGAGACGATTGGAGTCACCTGGGCCGGCTCGAAGCCCCATTCAGGGCGCAACTTGAAGCTCTTGTCCTGCAGGCCCTTGACAAACTTGTCAAACATCTCAGCCCCAAAGGCTGGAAAATTGCTCATAATCCAGCACTGAACGGTGAACAAGCGTATACTCATAGCGTGGTCAACAGGCTTTCCATTAACTCGACGGGGGAGCTTTGCGTGGTCAGCTCACTTGTATAGCCTCGATGGTACGAAAACTGACAATACGCGCGCCGTTCCTGTGCGAGATGTAAACCTTCTCTGCTACATCTGCGAGCTGTGTCGCTGTATCTGCTGCCGTGTTTCCAAAGCCAACTACCATCACTCGCTTTCCCTTGAACTGTTCGGGCTTCTTGAACACTCTCGAGTGCAAGCTTGTGCCTTTGAACTTCTCGAGTCCTTCGATGGTTGGGATGCTCGGCAGACTCGTCATTCCGCCTATCGCAATGACGGTTTTATCATAGTACTGCGCACATTGGCCTTCAATCCCGATGGCCCACTTCAGTCGAACATCGTCAAACCTGATTTGTCCAACGCTGGTGTTCAGACGAATATTTGGCTCGAGACGAAAGTGCGCTGCGTACTCAACTAAATACTTATGTACTTCAGTGGCTGTAGGGTATGAGGAGACATCTGCAGGATCGTCAGCACATCCTTCTCTAAAGACTCCAGATGGAGCATTTCTAGACCTTCCGGGTATGGGAAGTCGGTAAAACAGCCCTATCACCAGTCAATCGAATCCTGATGGCTACCAACTATCTGCAAGCCTACCCTCTCTTTCGATATGTTCACCACGGTGCTCTGGAGCACAGATGTCTTGTCTTCCTCGGTGTACTGCCAAAGGCCTCCTACATATGGATTTCTGTCGAATCCAGTGGCATCGAAGCCTTCCTCAAGGAGGTTCTTAAGAGCTACGAGACCAGCAGGGCCTGGCTTGGTCAATAACTTGCTGGGGTTCGAAAACTTCAACTCGCTCACCAAGGCCTATCACCGCGACCGTGGGCCGCGCTGCAGTCATTGCTTTGTAACAGACACGATGAGCTGGCTAACGGATGTGCAGAAGGCCTTTATCCTGGTGGGTGAAAACAATGATTATGAATGACTGTGCACAAGCCTGAACTATCTCGCTGTCATCAAGAGGCCACACAGCGGTAAGCAGACGCAGACAAATGAGGATCGCACGTCGTCTTGAAAGATAGCTAGCTGGCCGCCTAACATCACGTTCGGATTCGGAGTAAGGCTAGACGCCGTAATCAGCTGTCACAGAGCTGAGTGAAGAACGCCTACGCGAAAACTGTTATGCAGCTCCACAGAGTGGAGCGCACAGGTCTCCCTCAGGTCCTTTGATAGATACCTTGACGAAGATGGATTCAAAGGACCAGAGTTGATGTCGTGGCGTGCAGCACTGCCCCGCACCTCGCCATCAATGTCGCTCCCACGTCCATCACATCATCCATCAGACGCAACCCAGCAAAGCTGAACCCCTACTTAAAGCGGGTGGTGTTGCGACTGTCAGACGCGTAGCGCAAAGTTGCGATTGGCGGCGGGCGCAAGCAGCAAGGCAGCAGCGAGACGGACACATCCCTGGAGCTGCGCCTCAGCATCATCACGGGAAGTGGATCACTCCACATACTGTATATCTCTTGGCCGTCACCACGTCGAGCAGCACTCTTCAGACACGACTTTTCGATATCAAACCCCCTCATCTATTATGGCAGACAAATTACAACCCACCGATACCCCGCAATCCCGCACGTCGCCACCTAACCCCTCTTACTCTCCACGTGCGACCTCCATACCAGACGACTCTGAGACTGAATTCAGCCCAACACCTCTCCACAGCCCGGGAGGCCCTCATTATGAAGACCTTCCGCCCTCGTACGACTTTGCGCTGAGTGATGCACGCAGTGGCGCAGCCGCTTTGGACGCCAGCCAGATAGAGGCCCACCGCGTCAGCGCAAATGAGGGACCCGACGAACCCGAGGTGTGGGAGTATCGTATGAAAGATGAAGGGGCTGGAGCAGAGGATGCAAATGTGCTTGAACATGCTCCTGCTTACGACGGGCATGTTCCTGTCCAGCATGTTGCAAATAGTGAGAGTATCCCAGTTGGGAGAACAGGAGCCCTCCATGCTTCACCAGCTGCTGCGAGTAGAAACGTTACGGAAGCTGATGATCCTCCTCATTCTGTCCCCCATGCTGGAAGTCGAGGTCACGGAGTCCCTGGCAGAGGTGGTCATCGTGGACAGGCATGGTCTCCGTTCGGCGCGCCATGCCAGGGTCCTTTCGGTGCAACAGGTCACGGTCCTTTCGGCGCGCCTGGCGTTGGCCCTTTTGGACGTCAGATCGATCAACATCATGGTGGAGGACGATTCGCCCGCGGGCGTGGCGGGCGTGGCGGCAGATCCAACCCTTCTCAGGATTGGTCAGCATTCGGTCGCAACTTTGGCAGGATGGGAGAAGAGTTTGGGCGACGAATGGGGAATTGGGGAGAGCAGTTTGGGCGTCAAGCAGGTGCAGCGGGAGAGCAGTTTGGAAGACAGGCGGGTGCCATGGGCCAACAAATTGGTAGGGACACTGGGGCCTGGGCTGCAGCGTACAGCGGTCGAGCAGCGGGGGCCCAAGATACTAATGATGCTGGGCCAAGTGATGGAGCGAGGAGTGAGCCACCACGTTACGATGAGCCCCCGTCCTATCAAGGTCCTGCGGGGGTTGCAGGTCAACAGACAGGCGTCTTTCATGGCGACGCCAAAGGCAGCACCTATCCAGCAAAGAAAGAAACTGAGGCGTCGCTCACGAAGGCACTGGAGAAGCCCTCGGAGAAGAGTGTAGGAAAGCACAAGGCCGACGACTATGACGATGATGACGACGACTCTTCTATCTCCTCAGACTCTTACTCCGTGTCTTCGTCCTCAGACAGCGAAGACGACGACTACGATGACGCGCAATCCGCATTCCTCAAGCGCATCGCATCGATCCACCAAGCAGCCGAAGCCGGCTTCTCAAAGGGCAAGAAGAGCGCTCCAGAGATAGCACAGGAGCGAGACCTCGCCATTGCAGCAGCGACGCGCGAAAAGGAAGCCATCGAGCGCAAGTGTGCGCAGAAGCAGTCTCGACGGACGCAGAAACGGGAGCTGCGAAGCCGCAAACGGGAGCTAGCGCGAGTGTATCGGCAGAAGAAAATGGATCTGCGTACCGCGAGTGAAAGGGATGGGAAGGGCAAGGGTAAGGGGGAAGCGAAGAGAAGCAAAGGGTGGAAGGAGGTTAAGAGGGAGTACAAGGCGGAGAGACGGGCGTTGAAACGGGAGAGGGCCGAGGCGCAGAGGGAGTGGAAAAAGGAGAAGCGGGAGAGGAAGATGGGGCGGAAAGAAGGATCCGTGGTCGAAGAGGGGGCGGTGAAGGTTCGCAATGAGAAGAGTTGAGAGCGTCACCAGAACGAGTCTGACCTATGGTTCCTGTGAATAGAAAGTTCTATTTTCCATCTTTAGACGAAGGCCGTGTGTGGGTGAAGCAGCTGACATTGCGTTGTGATGAGAGAGTAATCTCAGATGGCAGTGCCCACTTGGGTGATTTTGACACCTTTGGCATTCCTGACAATAAGTAAGCTATGTAAACCATCCTTCAAGCTCCAGCGACGTGCCAGGACGCAGTAGGAGCACCCCGTTACTGCTTGTGAACAAAAGTGTTGTTGAGGTCTTGCTGGCCTCTACTTGAACTGCTTGGAACCTGATCTCATTGAGCTAGGCCAACTCTTTGTAGATGGTGGGAGAAGGCCCAGAGTTTCTGAGGTGGTCGCTATGCCCTTGCTGATATTGTGAAGGAAATCAACGAGGATCATCCTACTCGATAACTCCGGACGCCATAGTGATAGGCGTAAGCAGAAGCAAGATGATACATGTTCGGGCCCTGCGCACTCCAAAATTGCCGCAGTGTACTCCTAGGTCGAGCATGGGGTGAGGTAATAACACCCAAGACCAGCTTCGACCAAGTCCTCAAGCGCGAACGCGAGCCCACCTGGATAGGAAACATGAGCGCGCACTGGCCACGAGTGTCCTGCAGCATAAGAAAGGATGCTTCGCAGTGGTCCGGGTGCAGCGCCAGCATAGGCTCGTGAAACATGTGGATGGTGGGAAGCGTGAAGTGTGGGGGTCTTGAAGGACCCTGTTCGTACTCTTCGCGCATTTGTCAAGACACATGATGGGGGTCGCCCATACATTTACCTGAACTCCCCACTCGGGGGCTCTTAGGGCCGTCTGGGCTTCCCTGGCTGAGCCTGACTTTCTTCCCATAAAGCTCTTAGACTAGGCATGCCATGTTCGACCCACTTGCCCATGCTCCTCAGCACCTTGCTCGGAGTGCGGTGCGCATGGGGCGGCCGCTTCGTCACGTCACTCAGGCCTGGATGAGGAACCACCTTGGCCAGATCCTCCTGGGCCATACTCTTCATCGGGGTGAACTGCTTCCACAGCGGCTGTCTCTGGACAAAGTCTTGGTGGATGGCACGTGACCGGTCGACGGTGACCTGGAACCATTTCGTCGTGGTGGCTCTGGGCACGGGCGCAGAGAAGGGCATTGGCGCAGAGGTTGTAGGCGTTTGCGTCGGGGCGGAGGCGGAGGCGGTGAGGGTGCGGTTCATGAGCTTGCTGGGGCGCGTCAGGTCGGAGAGGTTGTCCGTGGACGAGGCGCGTGGCAGGGAGGCGGGGTCCTGCTCTGCGTCCTCGGCCGTGTACGAGGGCTCGGCGCTGTTGGAGTCGCGCTCGAGGGCGAAGCGCAGGGGCGAGGCATTGAGGGCTTGTTGCGCGCCGTCGGGGGTTCGGTAGATGGCAAGAGCAACATTGTCTGCAGGGTTGTGGTACTCGTACTGGTCTGCGTGTCAGCTCGGTATCGCCGTAGCTGCGGGGCGTGGGACGACGCACGCGCAGGTGCTTGTAGGTGCTGATGTCGCCGAAGCGCTGCAGCACGCGCAGGATCTCTCGGCTCTCAGACAGGTTGGCTGGCCGCGGCACAATGCGCAGGTGGACGGAGCGCGAAGGCAGATGCGCTGCTGCTCTACGGACAGACATGGCAGCAGTGGTGCGGTGGGGGGGGAGACGAGTCCAGGAAGCTTGCGCCGCGATGGATGCAGATGCAGATGCAGATGCAGATGCAAATGCAACCACGACGCGCCGAGAGTGGGTCAACCAGCCCTGCCGAGATGCTGTCACTGCTGCAGTAGTAGGTACTAGGTACGACCGAATCAGAAGTGTGCCACAGAGGATCGCAATCCCGGAAGCTCCGAAAATCACGTGCGGCGAACCACGGCGCTGGGTCATATCAGAAACGTTTGTGCATGCAGAGAGGGTCGGTGCAGTGGGGAAGATGTGAACAATCAACAAACGGTGAAGATGTGAGTATTCAAAAAGGTAGGGGCGGCTATAAGCGCCCCCCGTGTCATGATAAAACGCCAGGCTCAACCCGTAGGGAGCAAGAATATCTACCAGATTCAACTCCGGTTCCCAGCGTGCTCTTGTGCACAATCAACTCTAATTTCTCTCTCTCTCTCTCTCCAATCCATCCAAGCTGGTAGCGCTCGTCGTCAAGGCTCACTCGCGTGGTAGATGGCGCTGCACAAAGTAACCGCCCAACGCCCTCGCAATGTCTGAAAATCAAAAGTACAAGTGAGGCAGCGTTTACTTGGTCTTTCTCCTCTCTTTGGCGCCGTTTACAGTGCTCGACCGCTTTCGCATGCGGACGTGCTTGCTGACGCGGACGCTGTCCATGTGACGGTCGCCTGCGCGGTAGAATGTACGCGAGAACAAGGGCTCTGTCACGCGCAACGGGCAGTCGTAGTCCATGTCGATGCCCTCGTCGTCTCCCACCGAGCCAGCCACAGCCGACGCTGAAAGTGGGCAAGAGGCAGATTCGCTGACGCGGCATTGCTCCTCCTGCTCGATCATTCGCACGAGTTTGGATATGTCCCTGGCCTGCGAGGAGCAGCACTGCAGGCGGGCGTGGGCTTGTCGCTGCATTCGCATGATGGAGGCCGAAGCGCGGCAGTAGGTGGATTGGGAGGGCTGTTGGTCGACGGGAAAGGTGTCGTGGTCGCTGGGGGGCGTGGGAGGGCCGTCGGGCATGTGGTGGGCGCGCGAGGTGCTGATGAAGAGCTTCTGGCCGCCCAAGAGCTGGGCGAGGTCGCCCATGGTGCACGGCGGCGGTGTCAGCGGCCGGCTGAAGGGGTGTTGAGGCGTGGTGGGCATTGAGGTGGGAGAGCAGTTCATGAGGGCTCGCTCAGCTTCGTGGTGGGCGGCCAGCGCGGGAGAAGAGGAGGGTGGCGGTGCGTCGAAGGAGAAGTCGCCGAAGAGTGTGGCCATGGCTGCAGGAGTCCTGGGTGTGGGTGGGGGCGTTGGATGCGCCAGTGTGTAGCTGCAATGTCCAGGGTAGGAGGTGTTGTATTCGAGTGTCGAGGTGAGCAAGATGCAGGTATCGAAGAGTGTGGCGAAGAGTGTGGCGTGGAAGTGCTGAAGTGTCCAAGGGTGTGATGTTGAAGGATCGAGTGTGATATTCAGGTACCGTAGAGTGCAAGGCGCAGTGTCCAAGAGGGCGCGTTTCTGTCGTGTTGACGATGATGATGATGAGGATGGAGGATCAGCAGCTGGCTTGCACCAGGCGAGGGTGGACAGGGCAGCTACCTACATACTATAGTAGCACGCAGCTGGTTCAGCGGTCTTCAGCCAGGATGGTTCCCGGCTAGTCGCGCACTATAGCAGAGCTTGTGCTCGTCAGGGCGCCGGCGTCGGCGGTTTGGGTCGCGCGTAACGGGCGATGACGTCCGTGCAGTGGCAAGTCTTGTCTCATTGGCTGGTAACGCCCAATGTCTCCACCGCCAGTGGGCCCGCGTACATGGCCGGACCTCGACACCCTTTATGCGTTTGCCCTCGCCCGTCGGCGCCAGCTCAACACCATCCCCTCCTCCTCCTCCACCACCACCGCACAGTCTTTTCCGCATTTCCTTCCTGCGAACAGAGCATGCGCCGATACTAGCCCCTGGTCGTGGATGAGCAGTGAGCACCACACCGACAATGAGCAGCTCGCAGCCCGCCCATGCTCAACCTGCCCATGCACGCACTGGTGTAGAGAGGCGCTAACGGGGCTGCATGGCGCTACATGGCGCTGCAGATCTGGAGAATCGGTTCACTCCCTAGCGCCTCTCCAGGCTCCACTGCACACCACCGCCAGTCAGTGTCTGATCTCGACAAAAAAGAAAAATCCGCCCGCTTGCGAAGGAGATGCAAACACGCTAAACCTCGCCCGCCTCCAATCTGACCCCACCCAGCCCCACCCAGCCCCACTCCTCGACCCAAGCTCTACGCTTTGGCATCCACTCGTCGCTATTCCCACCTCTCACATCCTACGCACGACTCGTCCATTTGCCACACCCACACCTCCATGACACAGCAGCATCCACGCGCAGTCACGCTGCAGCCCGCTGTTCTGGCCAAGCGGCCCAGCAAACATCAACACTTCACTTTGGGAGCAGCAGTGCAGACCGGCTGTTGTCTTGTGTAACCGCCTCTCCCTCATACTGCAGCTTCCTATCCCTGCTCCGAACACGTGCTTCCCCTTTCCTATTCCCCGCAGCCAATCTCCTGGGACACTTGCTTTTTGCTTTTTGCGTGTCTGGTCACCAACGTTGTGCCCGAGCCGCGTCCTCATCTCCGCTCTCCTATTTACAAAGCCATCTCCGACATTGCGCTCCACACCCACACGGCCAACGGGCCCTCTCCTGTATCTCAGACTCTCAGAGAGAGCTGTTGAGCGCAGCTGTTCTCTCTGCCTGGTTCTTGAGACACCGCCAGCCCCAAATCCAAGTGGAGACAGGTAACGCACCTCGATGACGCACCACAGTTCCAGCTTGCAAATGCCGTCTCGCGACAGGATAACACGTTCAACTCCATCACTTTCAGTTCTATTCCAGGCCTAACAGGATAAAGACCTGCGAATCCTATCTCAGCAAAAAAATGGACTTGGCAAAGGAGCAAATCTATCCACTCACCCAATCATAATGCTCGTGAGCTTTACCATGCACTTCGTCAAAGTGGGAGCAACGTGCGCAAGAGCTCCCAAGCACAGTACTCGTCAGTTACGCAATCTTGATGGCCAAACTACCTGTTCGCCAGTGGACATGGGAGTTCCATTGAACCGTCTCATCGCGCTGTCCGTCCAGTTCTCGTCGCTGCAGCCAGTCTCCAGCCGCCACGTGATCAGTGGCTGGCTATTGTCGGAATCGCCGGTGACCTAGGTACCAACGAATCCGACTTCAAAGGCCAAGCTCGCTAGCCAAACGCGGCGCTTGCACAAAGTTTTCCCGATGCCGCATCATCTACAAGAAGATCCACCGCTCCTGACCACTAGCATTCAGCATCCGTAGGCATCGCCGTGGCCGGTTAGTTGCAAGCATCGCTATAGCAATATCGCCACGTCCTATTCAAACAAAGGCCTGCGGCGTCATGTCATGCGTTGGCATCCAAAACCACAGTTTGTTAGGCTGAGGAGTTTCGTTGTTTACGCTCCCTGACCAGCTCGGTACCACTCCGTAGGGAATGCATAAGTACCGACATGGCCCGCCTTTCTGTCTTTCTATCTAGCCCCACAAAGCGCATCGTAGCGGCGGTGATACCCCATGGAACAATTGCCTTCTCTGCGCCGCTTTGCACGCTACAGAAGCTCGGGTCGAAGCTTTCCGTAATACTTGTGTCCCCATATCGTATCTTACACGTTGCTGCGGCGCTGTATCGTCGAGGACCTGTCTAAGTGACTTCTGACCATACTGATCCGGTTCTCGTATTTTCAAGATGACGATCTTCACATAGTGAGGATAATGAACATCGATCTTCTATGCACATGTTGCTTTGCGATCTATCTCCTTATCCAGACCTTGTTCTCTTTCCATTTCCACGAACGGACATATGGATTGGTATCAGAGTGTAGAGGAGTATGCAAGGCCAGTGTACTGCTCTTGGCAATCTCGAACCCAAGTTCTGTAGGAGGAATAACAGCATGGTCTTGTTCTAAGACAAAAAGATGTGCGTTTCCATCAATGAAGGTAGCCACGAAGTGATCACGAATGATCCATGCTCTGCCTCAATAGCCACCAAATCGGGCTGGATCACACAAGCCTTTCATGTGCCCGCCTAAAAAGTCGCTTTGTTGCGACTGCGTATGCTATTCCCATCTTCTAGGCTTGTCAGCAGGATGGTCGAGACCTTGAAGACTACATGTGCGGAGCATGAGCAAGGGTTTACCTTGAAAGGCTAATACAGAACTGTGTCAGCATTACTATGAAGCCACCACAACAAAGAATGTATGACGCATCAGAGCCGATGGGGACTGGCACTGAATCACTTTTGGAGGTGTTTTGCATGGCAGCGCGAAAACATGTCAAGACTAAGAAACCCGGTCACATCGTTCACCTCACGTTGCTAGTCGAATGACAAAAAGCATTGGAAGGTCGACATGCAGAAGACGAATACCAGCAATCACGATTCTACAAATCCACCACGCACTAAACGCTAACGAGGCTTTCCGCGACACACGCTTACTGTCGGCGAGTATGTGGTTGCTCTCTGCATCACCTCATAACTGGTTCTGATTGCACTGGCGGATAACAGGAAGGAGCGATCAAGTCAAAGTATGAAAACGATTAAGTATATGTATTGGGAATCGTGCATACATATAAAGGACATATATAATTAAGCCTGCGGATCCGCTCACGCATTTCCGGATAGCTTGTTATCGGCCTCGGTCTCCTCAGTAACGAAGACCTCATGGCTACCCTCGAGTTCAGACAAAACAATCCAGGTAGGCAAGATACACAGCACCGTGAATCCAAAGTTGATACCAATGGACACAAAGTGGTTGGCGTTACCTTCCGACTGCATAGCCCAAGCCACAGTCTGGCCAAGCGCTTCTACACCACGCAGGATACCAGTGTAGTGGCTCAAGTTGGACAGATCCGTGGCGTACTGCCCAACAAGCCAGTACAGAAACTGCTGGAATGCCTGTCCGCCAAACTGCCAGAAGAAGACCAGGGCGTACGACTTGTTAAAACCGCTCTGGAACCAATCGAACGAGGGCTTGGTGCTGGCGTCGTAGAACTGCTTCTGCAGGATGGTGGCCCAGATCCACGTTCCGATGAGGATCGTTACGATGGCAATGAAAGCCGCTTTGGCGCGGGTTTTGATGTGGATCTTCTGGTTGTCAAGCAGGAAGGCGATGATGAATGAGCTGAATATGCCAGCAAAGTTTGTGAAGAAGGAACTGAAAGCGCGCGAACGAACGGTGAAGTAGGTCGTGAGCCAAGTGCTCATGAAGCCGTTGTAGAAGTAGCTGATGAAAAAGGCGGGAAGGAGGAGCAAGACGCGACGGCTGACTATCAGCTTGCCGACAGCTTTGAATTCTTGGCCCCAGGTAGCCGCGCGCTCCGTGACAATCCTGCTGCCGTCTTTGCGCCACACTTTGTGTGCGGGTGAAAGACAGAGCGCAATGGGGAGTCCAAGGCACATGATTGCGATGAAGACAATGTAGGTGGACGATGAGACGGAGCCGGCGGTACTGCGGTTCGCGTTCAAACCCAGGTTGATGGCACCGCCGACGATGGGACCAGCAGCTTTGGCGGACTGCCAGATGGCGAGGTAGAAGGCTCGGTCGGTGGGGGATGGGTAACCGATGATGATGGCGGCTTCGGCGGCCCAGAAGAACCCAGCGGAGATACCACATAAGGCACTGCCGAAAAGCAGGAACCATGTGTTTGTGCTAGTACTGTTGGTGTATAGTCCAGCGCCGTAGAGCGGATATCCAATCGCACCAAGGGCGAGACCGTAGTTGAGTCCAATGCGGTTGTTGATGGCTCCTGCAAGAACACAGACAACAGCAAAGAGACCATAGAGAAGGGCGTTCGCAGCGGAGACAGCATAGGGCTCCGCAGCGCCGCCTGCTCCCAGTCCACCGAGCGCATCCCACATGCCCGGCGCCGTGAAGGAGACACCACATGCAACAGCAATCTGGAAGGGAACCGAACGGAACAAGGACTTGTTCTTGCCGATAGAACCCGCATCTGACATGACGGATGTTGCAGACATGACGGGTGACGCTCGGGTCTTATTGGGACTGAACAGAGATTTGGGATAGAGATGGACTGGAGTTGGTAACTGCGACTGCAGGACCTACGCCATATTTATCTGCTTGACTTCTACTTGGTGGTGAAAACATTTTTCATGGCGGTTGGGACGAAGGCATATCGAATAGCTGTGGGGCGAGCACGACATCGGGAGCTAATGACTCGTTCGCACCAAGACCCTGCTTCCCACCGTCTTGGGAATGAGTTTTACGTGTAGGCTTGCACATGTTGTGCTCGCTTGGGTGTAGTGTTCTATGCAATAGTAGCGTCTTGAGGCTTAAGCCGGGCCCTGCCGACCTTGTGTCCACATTATGGAAGGATGGTGCGGGAAGGCTGCCCACATGTGGAGCGTTGGAAACGCTGCAGACAAGAGGGCACGCGTTTACCGAGTCGAGGCTCTGCGCCAGAATGAAGAGGCTCCACGACCCATTGAAACTGCCCACCATCTGGACCTGGGCACGGCGTTCGTGGTCTTGTAACCGAGATGACTTGCTAGGTATGTATGACTCTAGAACTGGTGTTTCTTTGTGATCCGCACGTGCGGTGAGCAAGAAGTGACCGGCATGACTGGCAGTATGTAGGTATGTAGTTGTATGGTGTCTGGGGACGCACTTGGTTTTTGGGTGCACATGCATGTGACGAAGACGAAGTAGGTACCAGTCGCTTTGAATCACGCGCGATTGCGTGTGCACAGTAGTATCCTGAGGTGACGTAGAGGACCCAGCGCCGTCACACAAACTGAAAGTAATGGATCTAAAACGAAAGGGCAAGAAAAAGAAAACCATCAGTTGAGCCTCTCTGTGCTGTGTAGTGCAGCGTGCAGTATGCACCGTGCGGGTTTTGTAGAAGCACCAGTGGAGGTGAGCATATGAAGATGACGAGGGCGAGGTTGTCAGCATCCTTATCGATTGGTGAGCTGCCTTATCAAAAGAGGTGAGGGGTGATCTGGTCTGGTCTGGCGTGGAGCTTGCAACAGACTCGAGGGCCCCGCGTGCGCTTGTACAGACGTCGACCAACGACTTCCTCAGTGAGACGTGAATGCTCAGTGCAGACACAAGATGCAGTTGTGTCCCAAGGAGGTGCGTGATTCGCCCAAGTCGTGGTTGATCATGTGATCGCCCTTTTCGCTGACTCCACCACAGCTTGACAAGCTTGTCATCTCGCAGCTTGGCCTGCTCGCCCAGCGCCGCCTGGCAAGAGGCGTGAAGCTGAATCAGAGCGAAGCAACTGTGAGCACCACCAACTCACTACGGGCTATATGGAGCTAGGTCGACTAACGAACTGCAGGCGCTCATCGCGAACAACCTCCAAGAAGTACGACGACCACCCACCCACGTGACAGCACATGCAGTGATAGCATCGTGATAGCACACAATGACAGCATGCTGAAGACGCACAGCTTATCCGCGATGGCAACCACTCCGTCGCCGACCTCATGGCCATTGGCAAGACCATGCTCGGCCGCCGCCACGTGCAGCCCCCCGTGGTCGCAGGGCTCGCCGAGCTGATGGTCGAAGGCACCTTTCCCACAGGCACCTACCTCGTAACCGTCCATCACCCCATTGCGACCGACGATGGCGACCTTGACAAGGCCCTCTACGGCTCTTTTCTGCCCGTGCCGTCCAACCACATGTTTCCCCTTCCCGACGCGAGTGTGTACGAATACGAGAAGCAGCCCGGCGCCATCGTAGCCGTCAAAGGCGAGGCCGGCGTCATCACGCTCAACCAGGGGCGCAAGCGCATCAGGCTCCGAGTCAAGAGCATGGGAGACCGGCCGATCCAGGTAGGCTCGCATTACCACTTCATCGAGACCAACCCTCAGCTGTCTTTCGACCGCGTCCGCGCCCACGGCTTCCGCCTCGACATCCCCGCCGGCACGTCAGTACGCTTCGAGCCTGGCGACATCAAGACAGTCACCTTGGTCCAGATTGCGGGCAACCAGGTCATCAAGGGTGGAAATCAAATCGCCTCGGGCTACATCCACGACACAAGCGTCGCCCATGGCATCGTGGAGAGACTGACCGCTGGAGGTTTCCTCCACGCACCCGAACCAGCTGGCGACGCCGCACACATTGACATGTGCACCATGGATCGCCAAGCTTACATCAGCATGTTCGGTCCTACCACGGGAGATCTAGTGAGACTGGGCGCCACAGATCTCTGGGTTCAGGTCGAGAAGGACCTCACAAAGTACGGAGACGAATGCGCGTTTGGTGGAGGCAAGACGCTCAGGGAAGGCATGGGCCAAGCCGGAGGAAGGTCAGACAACGAGAGCCTCGATACTGTCATCACAAACGCTCTGATTGTCGACTGGTCCGGCATCTACAAAGCTGACATTGGCATCAAGGACGGCATCATTGTTGGCATTGGCAAAGCCGGTAACCCAGATGTTATGGAAGGCGTCGACTCCAACCTGATCGTTGGATCTTGCACAGATGTGATCGCTGCTGAGCATAAAATTGTCACAACGGGCGGTTTCGACACCCACATCCACTTCATCTGCCCACAACAGGCACAAGAGGCGATTGCATCTGGCATTACCACAATGCTCGGTGGTGGTACCGGGCCAAGTACTGGGACAAACGCCACAACCTGCACGCCAGGCAAGACTCATATCAGGCAGATGCTGCAGGCTGTGGACAAACTACCCTTGAACTACGGCATCACCGGCAAAGGCAACGACGCAGAGCTGCTACCTCTACAAGAACAGGCTGAAGCTGGTGTCTGCGGCCTGAAGCTGCACGAGGATTGGGGCACTACGCCTGCGGCCATCGATGCATGCTTGACCGTTTGTGACGAGTACGACATCCAGACGCTGATTCACACTGACACTCTCAATGAGTCTGGCTTCGTCGAGCAAACAGTTGGCGCATTCAAGAACAGGGTCATCCATACATACCACACTGAAGGTGCGGGAGGAGGTCACGCCCCGGACATCGTTAGTGTCGTTGAACACGACAACGTTCTCCCTTCATCGACCAATCCTACTCGACCCTACACTCGCAATACCCTGGATGAGCACCTGGACATGCTGATGGTATGCCACCATTTGTCTAAAAATATCCCTGAAGATGTTGCATTCGCCGAATCGCGTATACGCGCAGAGACCATCGCCGCTGAAGACGTCCTGCATGACATCGGTGCCATCTCGATGATGTCTTCCGACTCACAAGCCATGGGACGATGTGGTGAGGTCATTCTCCGCACTTGGAACACAGCGCACAAGAACAAAGTCCAACGTGGCTATCTCAAGGAAGACGAAGGCACAGGTGCGGACAATTTCAGGGTGAAAAGGTACATCAGCAAATACACCGTCAATCCAGCTATCGCTCAAGGGATGGGCCACATTATCGGGAGCATCGAGGTCGGTAAGCTGGCGGATTTGGTGTTATGGCGACCCGCGAACTTTGGTGTCAAACCAGCGTTGGTTGTAAAAAGTGGCTTCTGTTCATATGCGCAGATGGTAAGTCGATTGCTATTCCTCAACTCTTGACATGTATTGAGACTGATATACACAGGGCGACCCCAATGCCTCGATTCCCACCGTAGAGCCGATCATTATGCGACCCATGTTCGCCCCCTTGGTCCCTTCCTCCAGCATCACCTTTGTATCCAAAGCGTCTATTGACTCTGGAGTTGTCCAGTCCTATGGTCTGAGGAAGCGTGTCGAAGCAGTCAAGAATTGCAGAAACATTGGCAAACGGGATATGAAGTATAATGACGTACGCCCGAAGATGAAGGTCGACCCCGAGACGTATCGAGTCGAGGCCGATGGGGTGCACTGCACCGCCGAACCAAGTGAAGAGTTACCGTTGACGCAGGGTTATTTTGTGTACTGAGTTGTTGATTGATCCAGTGTAATAAGAAAGAAAATGTATGTGGCTTGTGAGCTTGACATCGAACATACCTCAATTCGTCTAGAATATGGGCTTCTTACCGTGGACTAGTAACAACTTCCGTGCAAATACGTTTGTAGAAAATCACAAGCAACGCCTCTGTTTTTATCTTTAATTTCTCCTCCATCTACAGTCTCATTCAATTGTTTAAAGCTTAAACAAGAGGCCTAAGTAGAGAGAATTAGTTATTGTAAGGTTCTAGTTATAGGCAATAGTACTTGGTTTACACTAGAATAGATAGTAGAGAGATCGCAGTAGATAGATTGTTCTAAGAATAATACTTGTTCTCTCTAAGAATAGCAAGCAGTATAGGTTTTGCATAGCTTTGCTAAGAGCAAGAGTCTAGTCCACAGTAGCTTGCTGATGCTGTCGTTGGCAAGGTTATGGCAACAAAGGGTGGACCATCCGAGTGGGGCGGCACGCAGGCGCTCCCGCTGGAGATCCATCAGCAACTCACTTCTGTTTCCTGCTACGCGAGGCACGAGTTTACCGTACCTTGTGCATCCCACGTTCGCTACAAGATTTCAGTGCAGCGTGTGCCTTCCCAGCATGTCTTGTGTTTTCGAAGCTTGGTGAGATTGCCCGGTGGAGGGGGCGTGCCACCCGGTCCCTGTACTGGACCTACGGAAAGCTGACATGTACGCGCACACAACAACATTCTAAAAATCCCTTTTAAGTCATAACGATGTTACTTTCGCACAACATCCAGGTAACTGGGTGTGTTCGAATCGCTTCCCACGAACCAAGACCAACGGGCCGGCTGCAATTGGCCTGTGCACTGTCTACACTCAGGTTCGATCCGCGAATGCTCCTAAGGTTTCCAGGAGCTTAGACAAACTAACGGAAAACCCGAAGCGCTCTCCTGGTGGTGAGAAGACTACGAAGCCAAGACATGACCTACCGAATTTTCACTCTCTTGGTCAAGCCAAGGCCTCCTATTAACCTCGTCACATCGAGCCAAGCCTTGGGCATCCTGCCGTAGTCTTGGCCTGCCCAGCATGGAGACCTGTCCGCGCCGGCGACGCCTCCCCCCACATTTGCTTATGGTGTGATTGGAGTCTTGCTCGGAGATGGTTTTTATCAGATCATCGAGCTCTGGGCGATTGGGTGATTCATCTTAGATCTTATCTGATCATCCAGTAAGATGCAGCTGCTGCGCCATATTGTCGACAAATCCAGAAGCTTCAAGGTGGGTAGAGGTGCACAATTTTTCTTACCCTAGCCTTCCTTGTCCCGTTGTCGGCGCGTGGCAGGGGCCAATATTCCGTCTTACGATGCTTCCGTTGTGTGGATGCCGGGGTATATAACTCTAGCTCAAGTACCCCCTCTCACTCTCTGTCCGGTGTCTCTGAGATTTCATCTTCCGGCGGCATTCAGTTGGGATTCACTACCCGGTTTCAATCATGAGTCTCAACCCCGATGGCCCACAGCCTACAGGCGGCATCGAACGAATTCCCCCTTTGCTTGATGTGGAGAAGAGTCAACACAATGTCACTTCGCTTGACGGACCGGACTCCAACAGCGGCGATATAGATGGTGAGAAGCCTCAGGAGTTTCAGAGAGGAGTAGAGCGCGTCCGAATCATCACAACCATCTGGAACAAACCTACACTCATCAGCATGTTTATTCTGTGAGTCGATTCAACGAGGCGACTTGCGATGTCTTCTTACCCTGCTAGGTTGTACTTGATCCACTTCGTCGATATGCTACAAAACTATCTCGACTCTGGCCTCAATCCTTACGTCACATCGAGCTTCTCCAAGCATGGCCTGCTTACCGTGGCATCCGTCATATCCACTGCGCTTGGTGGCTGCGTTCCCCTCACTATGGCTAAAGCTATTGATATCTGGGGTCGTGTCGAAGGGTTCTGCTTCATGCTCCTCATCTGCGTCCTCGGCATGATTATCAAAGCTGTTTGCACCAACGTCCAGACCTACATGGGCGGCCACGTCCTGTACTGGACCGGTCACATTGGTCTCTTGTACGTCATTGACGTCATGTGCGCCGATATCACTTCCCTCAAGAACCGTATGATCATCTATGGCCTTAACGGTACGCCCCGTATCGCCGCGACCTTCGCCGGGCCTAAGCTTGTTGATTTGTTTTACAAGGGTCCCGGGTGGCGTTGGGCTTTTGGATCCTTCATCATCATACTCGTCGCTTGCAGTGTTCCAGCCATGGCCCTCATGCTTTACATGTATGGTAAGGCCCGCAAAGCTGGGTATGCCCAGAAATCAAGGTCCGGTCGGAGTACGTTTGCGTCTTTGAAGTTCTATCTCATCGAGTTTGACAGTAAGTGCGATATCTATCATGTCTGTACCTCCTATCACTAATCTTTGTCAGTATTCGGTATCATCCTACTCATGGCTGGATTTTGCCTCTTCATGCTTCCCTTTACGCTCCAAGCTTATGCTCCTCAAAAGTGGAAGACACCCTACATCATTGCTATGATCGTCCTCGGTATATTGCTATTCCCCACCTTTGTGGTCTACGAGAGATATCTCGCCCCCGTCCCCTTTCTACCGTGGAAGTACCTCAAGGAGCCTACCATCATTGGTTCCTGTCTCTTGTACGGTGTCATGTTCCTTTCAGTCTTCATCTGGAACGGCATGTTCAACTCGTACCTGCAGGTGGTTCACAGGCAGAGCATTGTAAATGCTGGATACATCCTCAACTCGTTCTCACTCACATCTTCCGTCTTTGGTCCTCTGATCGGCATGCTCATCAGCTATACTGGCAACTTCAAGTGGATCGCAATGAGTGGTGTGCCCATCACTCTACTTGGAACCTGTTTGTTGATTCCTTTTCGTACGCCTAGCACCAGCCCTGGTGTTTTGGCCTTTACCCAGGTCCTCGTAGGTCTTGGAACTGGGATTTTTGCCACGTGCGGTCAGCTCGCTGTTATGGCACCTGTCACTCATCAGCAGATTGCTGTTGTCAATGCCCTCTGGGGCCTTTTTGGTGGATTTGGCTCTTCCATCGGCTACTCTATCTCTGGTGCTATGTGGAATGGTATCACGCCTGGCGAGCTGTACAGGCGTCTTCCTGAGGGTTCCAAAGACCAGGCAGCTGCCATCTTTGGTGATCTGGTCTTGCAGTTGTCATTGGCTGATGGCACTCCTGAGCGTGAGGCTCTTGTCGGCGCTTACGCTCATACCCAGAGACTGATGGTCATTGCTGGTGCGGCCTTTATTCCACTGTGTATTGCGTCCATCTTTATCTGGAAGAACATCAATGTTAAGAAGCTTGAGGAGGAGCAGGGCAAGCAGACTAAAGGCCTAGTCTTCTAGACGATGTCACGATTCGGCTGCCAGATGTGGGTCACTGTGAGTTGGAGGTTGCTCTTTGGCCTTCGTCATAGAACTGATTTGACGAATGGTTGAAGTATCAGATCCTAGATTGGAAAACAACCTTAGGACAGGCCATACAAACAGACATTTGAGCATATTTACACAACAATTATGAGTTGATAGTCTCTTCACCAAACCGGATATTACTAAGAATACCTAATCTTGGGCCGCCTTATCAGTACTGCAATGCAGTAGAACTAGAGATATAGTATGACCGAATGGTTAAGAATATGTAGAATCGTCTACAATATTAGAGATCTTATTCTAGATATATATGTTGTGCTATCCTGCAACACAATTTGACCCTCCCCCAGCAAAATAATAATAAAATAAAATGTGTGTGTGTTGTAGTGTTGCGGTGGAGGCAGCCACGCCGTGCAGATAGTTGCGGCTGAGGCCGCAACAACAATTCAGCCATCTATCTGAGATCTGAGGTTGAGGGGCTACTTGAGCCCGTACACACCGCACTCACCCCACTCTTAGCTAAACTCTTTAGATGCATCTGCTCGCAGAACAATAGGTAATGAAGGTTTACCGAAATGCACTTGGCCAGAACCCCATGTTCCTTGACCTAGTTGGAGACAAGGTATCGCAACAATCGAATCAATCGAGAAAATATTCTGCCTTTCTTTTGATCTTTCTTTTGAAGTTATGACGATTGACACATCTGGATGCACTCGAAATGCGCGCGTGACTATGTGTGGCGTCTGTGGCGTCACACGCGTCTAGTGCGCACGCTTATCGATAAAATAACCTTTAGATCATAACGTTAAATCCGCCTTCTCGACGTCAGTCTGGAGTCGATATTACCGCGCGTCGCTGACAGTCCGTCCCCTCCCTTTGGCATCCTCTATACCTCCGCAATTTTCATTTTCACAATGCTACACAGGAGTTCTTCTTCAGCTTTGCGCACTATTGCGCCCATTGTCACACGCTCCACCACTCATGGCGCTCTGCGATCCTTCTCTTCGACGCAGTCAGCTTCCACTGACATCGACAATGCAGCTTTCGGCGAACGACACATTGCAAAGGGCATCGGGCGCCTCACGAAGCATGTCTTTGAAGAAGCCAAGGGGACATACATTACCACCGACAAAGGCGTCAAGCTACTCGACATGACAGCTGGCATTGGCGTTGTGAATCTTGGTCACTGTCATCCCAAAGTCAGCGCTGCTGCCGCCGCACAATGCAGCAAGATTACCCACGCCCAAGTCAATATTGGATTCAGCTCTGCGCAAATAGCCCTTCTGAAAGAGCTGATCCCCATTCTCCCACACAAATCTCTCGACACAGTTTTTCTTTGGAACTCTGGAGCAGAAGCAGTTGAGGCAGCTGTGAAATTGGCTCGCGGCGCTACTAAGAAGCCGAACATTATCGTCATGCAAGGCTCTTACCACGGCCGCACAAACGCAACGGCCTCGATGACACGGTCAAAGACCATATACGGCGAGGGCCACGGACCGTTGATGGGTGGCGTCTTTGCGACCGCATTCCCCTACTACAGTCAGTTTGGCGGCGCTGTGTCAGACACTCCCACAGACGAGCTCGTCAACCAGGCACTGCTTCAGGTAAAGCTCACATTGCAGCAGCAGACTTCACCCTCGGACACCGCCGCCATCATTCTTGAGCCCGTTCTCGGCGAAGGTGGTTACGTACCTGCGCCTGCCGAGTTCTTGCATGGCTTGAGGAAGATCTGTGACGAAAACAATATTCTCCTCATTGCCGATGAAGTACAGTCTGGCATGGGTCGCACAGGGCACATGTTCTTTGTAGAGGAATCTGGTGTGCGGCCTGACATTCTCATCTTTGCTAAGGGAATCGCCAATGGCTTTCCACTTTCTGGGATTGCAAGCTCAAAAGAGCTCATGGATATGCAGAAGCCAGGTTCAATGGGTGGTACATATGCTGGCAACGCCGTTGCATGTGCCGCTGCCAGAGCGGTCATTGAGGCATTCCGCGAGGAGAACATCCTCGATAACGTAGCCGCGCGCTCTCGGCAGATCTTCTCTTTCCTCGAGGATCTGAAGTCCTCAGGCACAAAGGCTGGCAACTTGATTGAAGATGTTCGTGGAAAGGGGCTGATGGTCGGTGTTCAGTTTGCGAACACAGAGCTTCAACGTAACTCTTCGAACGCCGCATCACGACAAGCAAGTACTCAGCCGCAAATCGCACCAAAGGTGGTTCAAGAGTGCATCAAAAGAGACATGCTACTTCTCAGCACATCGGTATTTGATGTTCTGAGGTTCATACCGCCACTTACAATTAGCGAGGATGAGATGACCCAGGCATGCAACATTTTCAAAGAGTCCTTGGAGGCAGTCGCGGAGGGACTGTAGGATATGCTTAGTTGCACACGATTTGAATCGTCCAAGTCCATGGTTCGACCCTCCGAGCTGTGTCAAGTGCCATGTGTAAGATGGAGACATTCTTTTGTCAAACAGAAGTCGAAGTTGAGCAAACGGCCACAACCTTGTGAGCATTCCTCGCACGTTATTACATGATGTCCGAGACTCTTGATGATGTAATAGTGGTACCTGGAAACAACATTACATCTATAGATCGGACAAAGTAATGGTTGTTGCTGAGACGAAATCTTTTCGCAGATCTGTCCACTCATGTGACCCAATTCCATCCATCAAATGCCCGCGCTTGATACTGAACTTACAACCCATTCCACACGTTGCCACCACGAAGGGCGAGGCCGGGGTTTATAGTTTCTTTGACTTATTGGGTCTTAGACTCGAGTAAAAAGATGATCATGCGAGCTCTTTGAGGGGGGTCGTGCTGGTTGGTAAACGTGTAGAGTTGGAAAAGGTCATCCTACGTTGTTACTAAAATGTGTTCTCCTCGCAGTACGCCTTCCAATAACCCAATGTCATACAGCCAGCCATTGGGGTGATGTTGTGGTTCTCAGACTAGCTGCAAGGTCTGCCTTGAGACATAGAGGGGCTTCTGCTCGGCCCGGTTCTCGGTCGTCTAAGCGTTCAGCTATCTCACCACCATCATATCGTCCTAGTTCTCGATGGTCCGATGGCTGAGCTGTTGCGCCAATGCATAGGTTCTACCTAAGTATGCACGAGTGGTATCTAGGTAAGCCTGCGCGATGGTGTAGTGTACGGGTGGATAAACGTACAGGTGAAGAAGACGTACAAACAGGCGCGAATGTCCCTGCTGCCCGCCGATTAGCAGGGTTTCACAATCCTCGGTAGGGTCCGTTCTGTTCGTGACTCTGCTGACTTGGTAGAGATATATATACATGTGTACCCTCTATACCAGGCAAGTATTTCGCGCAACACACATTGTGCCACATACGCTGTAATCGACTTACTGATATTATAACACTCTTCCCGCCATGCCTAGATTGTAGGTACCCGTAATGTTGTGTCCCCATCGTTGTCTGGAATTATGGTCTACAGTAAATGCTTGATTATATCGCCGAGCGCTAGAGGGGTAGAAGCGTGGAGATACTTATGGAATCTTTCCTAGAGAGAGTTGCTGGCTATCGTGTCAACTACGAAGTTCCGCTTTGTCCTGGTCCCGTACTCTATTGGTGTTCGGCAATACCTCCAGTCAGGATTTTGCGGCAATATAATTTTGTCTATTTGTTCTAGATGACTTTGCAAAACACACTAAGAACCAAGGCGTAAGAGACGAGAGCATCTCGGCATGGTTGCCTAGAACGCGGTGGACGTATGTTATGTCGGGCGCCTGAACGGCCCATCGGGTTAATCTGCAGATCTTCCGCAGCACGACATGACTCTTTTTGATCTCAACAACTATCGCATCATGCCCCAGATTGGTCTCTGCGGCGCATAGAAGCAAGTGTTCCGGTACTGGTTCAGCAATATTGAGCCACAGGCGGTCGTTTTCAGAGACCCGCAGTTTCAATTCATGGGCAACTTCGCTCAAGTGGAGTAGCGTTACTCATTTCAAGCGCGTGCTTCCCAAGGGTACAAGGATCAAAGCGGCGTTGTGAAAGCCTTCCAAAGGTTATGGAGTCAGTGTCATTGTCATCTTCTGGATCTCGCTAAAGATCTTTCGACCATCAGATATGTTGACAGAGCCAGTCGATCTAGATCTAGTGTCAGAGGCAAGTGCTGCTACTCGCATCGTTCGATTTTCTGTCCCTGAACAAGCTTGGAAACATGAAGATAATGATCTGAATGCTTCCTGGCTTGTCTGTCTTGTGCAGGACCCGAAGGTCCGTAAGAGTCAGTGTCTGGAGGATCTGGGCAGCCCCACCACGGCTCGGAAGCACCACCCGTACGACCTCGAATCGAACCCAGGCGCCCTGCAAAGGGGTTCCGCAGCTGCTGCACGTACATTTACATGCGTGCTGTTATGAGCTGATCTCTGCCCTCAGTGGTCCACCATCCGTTCTACTGGACTCTCGACCTCCGGAATAGATTCCTCATTTCAAAGCTGTACCAGCACATCAACCGGAACATGCGACCTGGATTTTTGACGTGGATGACTCCGTCACTATTGCTCTTGATCGCTGTTTGTCAAGCCGAAACGAACGATTTCGGTTCATTGTCGGGCTGCGCAGTAGGTTCCCTAATTCTGTGGACTTTGGTAGAGTCCCATTTGGCACTGACAATGGATGTAGCAAGAGTGTCTGAGCGCCAAATTCGAGCATTCAGCGTGTCAGCCGCTCCTGTCTTCCGACTCCTGCGCCTGCCGCAATACCACTTTACTGGAAGAAGTCCGAGACTGCATCGCTGCGTCATGTAGTCGCAAGAATGAGTTGAGCGCGCTTCATGCTACTTTTCAGGTGTGCAGCGATAAGCCGATCCGCGACAAGTCAAAAAGTTATAGGGCGATCATCTTGGCCTTTTACATTCTGGCTATGGTTGCCATATCGGCTCAATGGATCGTACGTTACACTCTGGGACGTCTTCAACGGCTTGATGATGGTAATATGGCCATGGTCTTGATTTTTGACACTGTGCTGTTTGCTACATGTTACAAAATGTCGTTCACTGGACTGGGGCTCGACATGTGGAATGTTTCCTTCTCAGGCATAACGACCACGCTTCTGGTGAGATCTTGCTTAGGCACTGCACATACTCCGGCTAACATTGGATCACAGTTTTTCTGGATTAGTGAGATTGTGTACTTCACTACACTTGGCTTCATCAAGGTTGCCTTCCTGCTCTTTTACCTCCAGATATTCCCAGAAAAGCATTTCAGGCGCACAGTTTGGATGATCGTATACTTTCAGCTTGCGTCAATGATTGCTTTCGGATTAGCTGCCACATTTGTCTGTACGCCAGTCAGCTTTGCGTGGAAGCAGTGGGATGGAGAGCACACCGGGAAGTGCATCAACAATAACTCACTAGCTTTCACACATGCTGCGCATAGTATCGTGGTTGATTTCGTTACCTTGTCGCTGCCAATCACACAGATCTGGAAGCTACATCTGGGAATGAAGAAGAAGATCGGAGTACTGCTCATGTTTAGTGTTGGAGCGTTGTAGGTCACGATCTGTGCTACTACTTTGTTCATGCTTACTGACCGCCGCAGTGTTACCGTCGTTTCGATGCTCCGCCTCCGCTCTCTCGTACACTTCGCGAATACAACAGACATGACGTGGGACTACTTGGAAGCTAGTCTCTGGTCAGTGATAGAATGCCAGGTTGGCATCATCTGTATCTGTATGCCATCTATCCGTCTTGGTCTCACGCGGCTCTTCCCCAAGATCATGGGCAGCACAAACCAGTCGACCGCAAAGGATACAGCAGGGCCTTCTGGACGGAGTCAGGCATTGCATACTTTCAGTGGACTCACTGCAAACGAAATCAATGTACAGACCACCTTCAGAGTAAGTCATGCAAAGAAGCCGCAGAAGAGTGACGACGATGAGAGAAGCTTTGTGCAACTAGTAGAGATAGATGGGGATTCTAAGAGCGCAAAGAGCTTAGCGAGCTAGAAATAAGATCCTCGCCTTAAGATTTAGATACTAAATCTTAAATAACTAGCTTTATTACTACATCTATTTATATAATTAATAGATTTAGCGCACTAAAAGTATAAGAGTTAAATTAGTATTAGTAACATACTAGTCTTCTTCTACCTCTTTTAAACTAAGATCTAATAAGATACTACGTATTAGAACTCTTACTAAAAATTATATATATTATAATATACTCTATAGACAAATAGAGTACTATAAAAATAGAATACTTTTATTAAGTCTCTATTAGATTACTCTTTCTATACTAACATTTCTTAATAATGTTATTTAAATAGATTAAAAAAGATATAAATATAGCTTATACTTTAAATAAGATTACTAAAGATAGGTAATAATATAGAGTAAGATAGAGTAAATTATGTAATAAATAATAAAATAAATAATGTAATAAATAAATATAATAAATAATATAATAGATAATATAATAAATAATGTAACAAATAATGTAATAAATAATTTTGTAAATAATATTATAAATAGAATAGTAAATAATATTATAAATAATAACGTAAAGCACTACTAAGACAGCTATACTACTAAGATAGCTACTTTTTCTTAGCACTATAACTTTTTTAAATAACCTAGTATATAAGACTAATATAAGTAGTTATAAACTTAGTATTAGGTTTCTAGTCTGCGAGTGCTCTATACCGGGGCCGAAGAACCTATAAATAGAGCAGAGGTGGCGTATCTATATAACCTAGCTAAATTGCTCTAATTATTTAGTAGTAATTTGTCTATCTATAACCTGTAAATATACTCTCTACCTTTAAGTGCTTAATAACGTGCTACCTCTCTTAAAAGGGACTCTAACACTTAGTAAGAAGATAGAATTGTTTTTATACTTTAGGTCTATAAATTAGAATAGTTTTAAGGCCTATAATACGCTACTATAGCTTATAATATATACTATAAATAGCTCTCTAATTAGCTTTATAAAATTATAGGTTAATAAAAAGTACTATCTAATAGCTAGATACTCTCTATAATAGAAGAGTTAATAATTATATTATATATTCTTAATCTTTATTTATATAGATTTACTCTCTACCTATATAGAATAGTAGATATTATAAATAGACTATTAGCTATATATAGCAGAATATCTATTAGTAAGAACTAGGCTAGAGAATTTACATTATATATAAAAGATCTTAAAATAGCTTTTAATTAATTAAAAAACTATTAGAAAATACTTTAGAAAGATCTAGAAGTAATTTATTTATAGTTTAAGCTTATATAAGAGATAAAAGATAAGTATAGAGTTATAAATAACAATATCTATAACTTTAACAAAACTAGCTTCTAGATAGAAGTAATTAGCTTAATAAAGATTATTATAGGCTTAGAGAGATATATAAAACTAGATCTTATCTAGCTATATAATTAAAAGCAGGTTATAGTTATCTAGACAATCTATACTACTAGATATACTATTTTACTTTTTATTATCTATAAAGAGTATAACTATATCTCTACCTAGTATAAAGAGACTAATATACTATATAGTTAGAGGTTCTTAATTTCTAAAAATAGATAGACTAATAATTTACTTAGTTTTAAGTAGTTAAAATATCTTAATATTAAAAAAAAAGTATACTAGAAGAGATTACATAGACTACTTATCTTAGATAGTTATAGGAGCTATTTTTACTAGAATCATAGAAGCTACTACTAAGAATATAAGATTCTAACTTTTTATATACCATCTTACTTCTTATATATATATTATCTACTTAATATAGAATATTTTTTACTATTAAAACTAATATACTTCTAATATATATATAAGACTTAGTATTTTAATATATGTTCTATATTAATAAAGAAGGCCTTTTTGTAGTCTTTAAAAATAATTTATTTATTATATTTATATATAAGATCTAGAAAAAGGCCTTTTAGATATAAGAGCTAGTCCTTATAAATGTATAGATGGTTCTTAATTAGCTTAGAGTATAATTTTACATCTCTCTACTAGCACCTCTACTAGAAATACTATAGTAATTTAGAACTCTAAGTAACTATTAAATAGAAGGTATTATAAAAATAGGCTAGGTAATTAATCTACTAAGAAACGTGTAGAGACTCTTACTAGAATCTAGATTAAATAAAAAACACTCTTATAGAGAATAATAATATATTATTATAGACTTATTATAATTATTATCTATTCTAATAATTAAGAGTCTTACTACTGCTATAATAAGCACTAACTATAAGTAAAATAATAACAAACTAGAACTAGAGAAATATAATAGTTATTTATACTAACTTAAGTAACTAGGTCTTCTAGTACTACTAGCTTAAGATTTAGTACTAATTATAAGATATATAGCTACTAGTAAATTCTAGAGAAGTATAACTCTAATATATATAACTAAAGGTACTATTACCCTTAGAAATCTTATAATATAAACTAGTAATAAGTATAAGTAATGTCTTAACTATATTATTCTAAACTATTTAGGTAGGTTAAAGTAGAGCTTATAAAGTAGTATATAAAGTAATAGATAAATTAATTACTATACTATAGACATCTATAACTCTAATATCGATATTGGATATCTTAGAAAAGAGAGAAGAGATAAATAAAAAAGATTATAAAGACTATAAGCTTTATTCGAAGTTACATAGAATATCTAAGAAAGACTAATAGGATAAAAAAAGCAAAATATTAAGAGTATCTAAGTAGATTCTAATAATAGTAATACTATATCGATAGCTAAGCTATAATATAGAGAATAGAATACTATATTAATAAATAACTACTTTCTAAAACACTATTAGAGTAGATATAGATAGAGAAAAAGTATAAGTACAAGAAAGATACTATACTATACTTAAACTAATATAAATAGCTATAGATTAGAAGATATTAAAGCTAAGATAACTAGATAAGAGAATTAGAGTATAAAAGAATTAATTAAGTTTCTTGTCTTATTATTAAAGCAAAGAATTAGGTCTATATACCTTACTAGCTATACTCTAGTCTAGAAATAGAATTAATTTTCTAGATAGATTTAATTAATATAATCTAATCTAGTATAGTCTATAGTTGCTTATATTAGCTTATATAGCTATTATTCTTTACTACAACACACTCTCTAGATATACTAGTATCTAATTAGTATTTCTACTCTAGTAGCTTTAGTATTATACTCTATTAATCTTATTAAAAAAAATCTTTAATTACTATGTGCATCGTGCCTTTATAATTGGAGTTTAGTAATTACTACCTAATCTACTCTATAAGCAAACGCGCTTATAATAATAATAATAATAATAATAATAATAATAATAATAATAATAATAATAATAA